>APFE030990001.1:38878-108663 GCA_000404065.3 Pinus taeda
ATGAATGTTCTCAAGAATCCCAGGCTTCACTGAAATGTCAATGGGAATAGTGCGAGAAATATTCCCTAAATTTAGCTCGGAGTCAGGATGTTTCGTTGGACTCTGAGCGTCTTTGACATGTTCGGTGGTAAAGATAGATGAGGAATCATTTTCAAAACGATCAGCTCAAAGGAAAAATCAATCACTTAGTCAACTTAGAAAGGAGTGGACTGTTGTTTCCCTAACTAGACCGATGTTCTACAACAAAATGATTTGTCCTCTATGAACATACTGCCAAGATTATAGGATTGAATGGATCTAAGAGAAGTGATGCCTAATCTTCATATTGGCAAGTTATTTTATATCATTGTACTCTCTCTCTTTCTCTGTCGATTATTTGATGATAATAATAAGAAGATTTGATAAAGGGTTTTCCCCATCCTGGTATTCTTCCCTGGCTTGAGCCATATTCTCGTGTATTTCTGTCTTGGCTTGTCTTCTTCATTTATCATTTATGTTGTTTATTTAGTTAGTTTTATATAATGTCTAATGTAATTGGTAAATGGATTAATGGGCATATGGTTGAATGAAGTATCTAACCTAAGCAAATAACATGTTAGCTGGAAATTAACATGGTATTTGAGCTCAGGTGAGGACAATCCCAAGCTTAAAGAGATTGCAATCAATAAATAATTTCATTGATACCTCCATCTCTCTGTGGTAAATCAAGTCATAGTTCAAATCTGGGTTATTTCTTAAGGCCTTCTTCAAGCTCTAATCACTAAACATGGGCACCAATCCTAAAGATATTCAACTATCATGGGCAAAAGTTGGAAGGCATCATGGTATCTTCCTGTACTTTACAAGAGTCCCACTTAGCAAGGTTAAGACTGTATCATCATCATAAGCTTATGGAAAGATATTTTCTATGATCCTTGGAGGTAAGGTCAATCCTCTAGAGATCTTTGTTTGAAGTACTATTCTCATCTCTAGAGGACTAATCAAGTGTAGGAGATATATATCTAAGATATCCGAAATAATTTAGATAATAGGCATAGGCTTGCATTCATTCTATCATTACTTTTGAAGTTTATATTCTTTTCTAAGAAGTTACAGTCCTAGGCATCGATCAAGAGTACCAATTCCTAGACTAAAACATATTTCATAAGGGTCCTGGAATCTAAAATTCCTCCATCAAATTCTGAGCATGATCACCATGATCATTGATTAGTATCAATTGTTCAACACCTATTCTCTCTATCAATGCCTTTGGTTTTGGAAGGATATTTCACTTTGAAGATATAAATTTTCTGCCATAAGGTCAAGTCACTATGATGCCTTGCTTGAAGAATCAAATCATTTGACTTGCAGCAAGAATAAGGCCGAGGGATTGCGTAAGAGAAAAGTTAAAGAAGGATCATATTGATCTCAAGAAACAAATTATGGTTATGTTGGAGGTATCCCTAAAACAAGGTTATCAATAATCTGAGCAGAGGAAGGTTTGATTAGTCAACATTGGGCACTCGAAGGTCATTTTACACAATCTCTAGGCCTCCTTCAAGATCATTGTTGCAATGAAATTATAGTATATTCATGATGGTGAAAGCTATAGTAATTATGTAGACTTGGTTATTATTATTTGGAAGGCTCATATCTGAACCATGTGGCATATTGAACTTGATCGCTGACTTAAACATGATAATCGTGTCATTAACATAACTTTTCCCTCTTTGAGAGAGAAGTGATTCATTATACCATCGTGCAACTCACAAGTTGATTGGATATTACCTCTAGATCTATGTGAGCATGAAAGTTTAAATAAGTCATATTTGTCAAGATTCTGATAGAGGTAGAGTATAACAGCAAGACCAAGATGACTCTAGGAGATTGTATTGAATACACAGAGGTATGTTTACAATTATGAATAGTCGTATGAAAATTCTAGTTCTCAATATGTGTTGTTGCATTATTATAAAGCATATCATTGAACATGTATGCAACTAGAAGTAACATATACCTGAAGAAGACAACCTTCGCAACAAACCAATATAGATATTTTTTTAGGCCCTTTCTTGCTTAATATTTAGTAGTATCAAGCAGTGAGGGACATAATCAATTCACTCTATTGTCGCATACTTCTAGGCAATTGTTGTCATCAGTACTTCATGGTTATGCAGTAAGGATTTGAGGTGAGACAAACTTTCATCATTTAAGGAGGTTTCACTGTTATAATTCTTCTATAAAAACATTGGTCAATAAGAGTGTTTTTCAAACTCTAAAGGTACAAAAATCTACTCAATCAAAATATTGAAAATTGAAGGAGCAACAAAGGTATGTGTGTAGTTGGGGTATCAAAATTTAGTTGTAAGAGTTTCTTTGTCTAAAGATCATGATGCATTTAAAGGGGTTTGTAGTAATCATCATAAATAGGCCTACCATATATCTCTCCAAATCAATTTATGGACTGGAAGTTTGCTTCATTATTTTAAGGGTTTCATCAAGCTCATTTACATGTGGTTTCATTCTCCATCTATAATTAAGATAGTTTTAAATTCTTGGAAATAGAAAGCTCGACCCTCCACTCACCATTCTATGTATATCGTTCTCATGATTTAGTTCTTTTTCTTCATTTGGTACCACTATGGTATTAACATCTCTATAGAAGACAATCTCCAAGTTTACTGAAATATCATCGAGAATTGTGCCAAAAGATTTAGTATGTTTGTCATATTGTTGCTCCTCTTCTTCATGTGGAAGGCATAAGAATTTTATAAAAATAATGAAAATTTAAACTATGGATATGTTGGAACCCATCAATTTTCCTTTTTTGTCTATGGTAAGATAGGAATAAAATTCCATGAGGATAGTAATTATGTGCATGTGAAATCGTGATAGTGCTTGGAATGACAAGAAAGCCACTAATAGTCACTTGTGGTAATTGTAAATGGTCATAAAAATATAAATGGAAGTTTGTATTGAAGGATTTTAACAATATTTATTTGTTGCTAATTGAGATAGTTTAAGGAGCCCAATATAGAGATAAATTATAAAAGAGCCTTAGTGATTGAGTATGCTTGGGGAGGATATTAATGTATCCTCTCAAGTGCCTAAGATAGACCAATAAAACTATGTATAATCATACTCAATCACTAAGGATTTTTTATAATTCATGTGTGAAATTTACATTAATTAGAAAAATATCCTGAGAAAATAGAAAACACATTTAATCGATGGGTTTAAAATATTTGAAAAGAGAAGTACTTTTGGATTTTGTGCTTGCAGGGGCTTCCCCATGTGATCAACGACTGTTGATGTTGTTTGTAAGGCTATCTTGATGGCAGTAGGGATCCAATCAGGATGATTCTACTTCACCAAAGATGCAATGCCATCTATATTTGGTGTCGCCATGCTTATCCCTGATATCATGACAAATCCTTCTCCTTCATAGTTGACTTCATCAGTGCCATTAGGAGACCATGCTACCCATATTAGAGAACTAGGAGCTAGAATATTTAGCTCTAAAACATTAGTGTCCTGAAAGCTGGAATCCTTAATATCTGGCCCTCTAAAAGAATAGAATGCTACTTGAGGAGTTGTACCTTGATATATAGGCTTCAACCCATTTCCAAAGGAATCCTTAGCTCCAAACCTTGTGGTTTGACTTGATGGATCCCTTATTGTTGATAATCTACAAGAATATGTGTTTGATGTACTTATTTCATAACAATTCCTAGTATTCCCACTAGAATTGGATCAAATTTAGCTCCCGGAGATAGACTCTTGAAAGCCATCATGAACCCAACTGCACCTAAACTCTTTGTAGTTTCTAATAGATGTCTTATAGATGCAGCACCATATGCAAAGTTGTATGAATATCCACAAACTAGAATGTTCCCCTAAATCATAGTCTTGTTAAAAGCTACAAGGTTTTGGCAGTCAGATGGATTGGATATCACAAATTGATATTTCCATTTTATGGTAGCTTAATATTTATTATACCTAGGAATGTCTCAAAGAAATTCCCACTCTAAACCAAAATTTTCAACATGTTTCATTTTTTCAACATTCATATCTAATAAAGAATTAGGTGTTGAGATATCGATCACATACGGATTTTGTACATATTCATTTTCATACCAATATGCTGACTCTTCTTTTTCATCTTGTGCAACAACTAGAAGATCATGAAGAGATTCTTCCTTAGATAAATTCGTAGGATCTAGGATAAAATATTCAATAATTGAAAAGGAAAATTGTTTGTCTTCTTCATGCACTTCGATAATCTCTTCACAGTTACCTGTTTCCTAAATGAAATGAACCCTAGATTCCCTGATGATTTCATCAATCCCATCCTTATGAATAGGATGATCATTTACTTGCATTTTAGCTACTAAAAAAATATCTTCATTTTTCTAATCATATTGCTAGAGTTCAGACCCAATTTTATTTGTTGGTGGTTTAAGAAAAGCACTTTGGGGAAGATCAATGCGTGCATTTGCTTCAAGTTGAATTTGGAGAGACTGATTTTGTGCTTCATTTTTAAAGCTTATGTCTCCAGGAGAAAAAAGATCCTCAACAGACAGACAAGGTGGTTGTTCCAAAATGTCCAAGGTTGGGAATTCAAGAGATTTTTCCTCAGGTAGAACTAGATGGTCCTTTTGCAATTTATTAGGAATTGGAAAGGCACAAATTGAATCTTTCCTACTAGAGACATAATTCTGCTACAATTTGGAAGAGACCACAGATTCCACATTCAAACTGTCTAAATTTTTCTAATTTTGGGAAGTGTCAAACTCTTTAGTAAAGTCGATAGATGTGTCAGAAGATAAGCTTTTGCTAGAAATAGAGTTCTACTCCAATTTGGGATAGGCCTCAAATTCCAAATTTAAAGCATGTAACTTTTTTGGATTTGATTTTGGCTTTTCAAATAGCTCAAACTCTTCAACAAAGTCAAGAGATATGTCAGAAGATATGCTTTTGATAGTAGAGTCAAGACCTGGTGGAAGGATATCCTGAATGACTTCTTCACAAATTTTCCACACATTTTTACCAACTACAACAACTTGATTTTCAACATACTTCATTGTCTCTTGTAGTAAAATAGAAGAATTTTGATCCCACCATGGTGATATATATTTAATATGTATTTTCACCATGGTGATATATATAGTTTAATATATAGTTTTCAACTTTGTATATGCACCATAGTTCTTATATGGTTTTAAAATATGGTTTGACATTTGAAAACCACTCCACCATAGTATTTAGGTTTTAACATGTAGTTTGTAACTCAAATTCTCACCATGCACATATTAATGCATCCACATTAATTAACATATGCACCTTTTAACCAATCAAACAAAAAAACTAATCCTTGACCTTTTTTACCATGTTGATTTGACCACTTCCACTTGTCAAGCTACGTGAATGCCACATGGCCAGCAAGGCCCCTTTTTCACATGTTTTCCATAAACTTCAATGGGCAATTTCTCCTTCATCTGGAGGCCAAATGTGAAACTGAAGACACTGTTGGATTCAACGTGACGTCTCTTCAGTTTGATGTTGTTTTTGGGAACAATGAGACCTTTGAACATGGAGAAAATTGAGGAGATTCCTAGATCATTGCCTTAAAGAGGAATAAAATAACTTTTCTACTCCAAGTATTGATCTTTTCATTGTGAAGTTCTAAAGACTTACAAAATGTAGAACACCAACACTAACATCACTAGCCTCTACACCCTCAATAGTCATTAGTAGAACATTGTTGGCAATATCCCCAGTGTTCTTGCTATTCAAAATTTATTGTTTATTGGAGTATTGAAGGTAGATAGTTTTTTCCCATACCTAATTTGGCTCAGATGATGAAGCATAACATGAAGCCATTGCAATTGTTTGATTTAAATCTTCCTATAAGGCATCACAACAATAATCAAAACTAAGAAAATAATTGTTGCTAAAGAAAATATCACTATATGTCATGAAGAAATGCAATTTGTAAGAAAAAATATTAAAGTTAGATATTGCACCTATTATCCATCTAAAATGTTTAAGGAATGGTTTCCAAATCTTGACAGAGATAATTAATGCCTCAAGCCCATGGTGAAAAAGACAATTAGAAAAACCGAAAGAGAACCTTGTCATGGGAAACACTTATAAATTCATGTCCATTTTCATGAAATATCCATGTGACATCAGAGAGAAGACCAACATGATCATCATTGCACAATTCAAGTCTCAACCCATGCAGATTGGATCAGATCAGACACTTCTTGTCGCCTACTAGCCATATGTTCAGTTTCACAAACAATTCAAGGGAACTCACCTAAATTGACCACAATTTATGTATTTGTTTATCTATTTATGAGTCTGTGTATATCGTTGTCTATCTATGTGTGTATACCTATCTATCTATCCATGTGTCTATGTCAATGAGTATATATATCCTTAAAATCTCATAATATATCCATATTATTTCAAAATTATTACATGAATAATGTGACATACCTTGGGGACCCTTCTGTCTATGGCCACCCCCAAACAATGGATTACTCATTGTTGTTCTGATTCTAAGTTCACTAGGAAACCATCTATATGTTTGATGTGATTTCCTTCACATCCAAAAAACTGACGCATAAAGTCCAATTAGTACACTAAAAGAGAAATATGAGTAAAACAATTGAATACTTGATAAAAATGTAGTCTCTCAAATTGGTGTGTCAAAATCTATACATGATAATCTTCAAGTCCCTCAACATCAATGGTGCCATGAAAACTACATACTGCATGTCGGTTAAAGTGCATACAATTTCAAACAAAATCTTTGGCTAGTCTTTGCATATATTTTTTTATGTTATTGGACTCTCAAGGAGGCACCTTGTTAAGAATATGTTTTTTGTTATTTGGTATCCATTACATCTTGGAAAGCACAATCTAGAAGCATATCAAGTAGAAGAGTTGGAAAAGGATGAGGATATTTTTGAAATTTTGATGTTGTCACATCACCTAGAGAATGCACTTTCAATTGCTTTCTTGAAGTAGAAAGTATTTTATATATAGAGAGAGAAAAAAAGCACTACAAATACAAAAATCAAATATAGACATAAAGATCCAATTTTCTAAAAAATAAAACATTTACAAAACATGTGTACACATGTACATACATGGAGAAATAGAAATACAAGTATTGAACATGTCATAGAGGAAATAGAAATATAAATATCTAACATGGAAAATATGCCTATATTAGATACTTGTATTTCCATGTCCTCCATGTCTGGTTTCCTAGTGTCATATGACTTAGCATCCATCATATTTTATAAGGAAATTAAAAAACACATACATTTGTATTACTAAAAATAAAAGGATTGCATTTAATAGCTCATCATACCAATAAAGATATAGCCATAAGGCCTGTTAAAAAGCATTCGACAATCACAAAAATTGATTTCAAAAGGAAATGTTAGTGCCATTAAGGAAACATAAATAAAAGGTGTTGTCCTAATCAATGATTCACCAAATCACTTCACAAAGAAATTAACCGGATTAGGAGGATCTCTTTATCCACTTTTCCATTAAAGCATCCATTTTTTACTTAAATTGAAGTGTAATATCATTATCCAAAGTTGCAAAGGGGAGCAAAGCACATGGAAACAAGCAGAGAAAAGATCTAGATTATGTAATTTACTTTAGCTTCATCTCAGGATGAAGATAAATTTATTGGAAATAATAAAAAAAATTCCAATTATGACTAAAATAACTTAATGGAATTTCTATGTACAAAAAGTATTGTCAATTGGGTTTATTTCTGGTGGTTGAAAAAAATGATTGTTAATCTTCCACACCTACATTCAATTCTTGCAAGTAGCATATTAAGTTTATATCAAATATATTATTGTAATAACTTTGTGCCTTGTTAAATAGTCTTAGGGTCTGAAGATCCTACCTTTTCTATGGGATGGAAACTAGGTACTTGAATAAAGATTAAAAAATAAAATACATGAAGCACAAATGGGAAAGCAGTTACGTGAAAGGCATCTCTTAAAAAGGAAAAACAAAAAGCAAAAAGCTAGACTGATAGGAGGGAAAATATCAAAATAAGAAGCATTAATAGGAAGAATCATTATCAACTTGAAAGTGTAGTGATGCATTCATGGATATTTCTTTGACATCGACGGAGAATACTGACAAGATCATGATTTGACTTAGGAAACAACTTTGTGTCCTTAACCTATCATGGGAAATATCAAATATATTTAGTTTTGGCCTTCATGGATGAAAAAATTAGTTGAAGAAATAAAATGGAGTTGACAATAACCAAGCAGCAAAATTGAGTTCAGCAATGAAAAATCTTACATTGGCGCGATGTACTACTGTGCAAAAGGATTTTAATGAACTAAACCTTTAGTCATTTATGAAATTTGAAAACAAAGGAAAGAATGAGATAAATATAACTTGTGTTTTACCTCCCAGCACCACAGACAAGTTTCAGATTCATCTTTGAGAACATCAACATATGCTTTTGGAATGCCATAGAAAGGATGTTGTCCAATAAGTAGCATTGAACTTCTTACAACTACTAGTCTGATCTTTGCTCCTCCATTTTGATCTATTTTTTCCTTTAACTTCTCAAATCTGCTGCACTAGTTTTGAGTATGGAAGGCTACTTTATTCCAAAAATCGTGCAACTATCACATTGGTATTGTTGCTGCCCATATCCATGATTTCATCATAGCCATAAGAGCTATATTTTTCAAACCCTTCACTAAAATACTGGAACAATGAAGAATTTTCTTGCTCAAATTTCTTTCTTTAGACTCTAAACCTAAGGTTTCCAAAAATAAAGAATGCTTTTTCTTCAATCCTTTTTTCGTTGAAGGTGTACGTGAAACTGATGAAACCTTTATTTTACTATCGCTACTACTAGATTCCTTTACAAGAACTTTGGGGTTTATAGGGGTCATCATAATATCATTAGTGCATAAAACATATTTCTCTTCAGAAGGTTTAGGCTCATTTAGGTTTCCTGATCTCTTAAATTATCATGGCTTGTGGATATCAAACACATAATTATTTTCTATTCCTAACTCAACAATATTTTTTTTCTTAGAGTTAAGGCTATACAATGTAGCCTACCTTATTAATTCACCAGTATTCTAGATTTCATCACTAATTTTCATAAGTAGGTTGAGAAAATTAGGTATATCCTATGTCATCCAAGCTTAGTTTGGTTTTGTGATCTCTGAATCGATTTAGGTGAGATCATGGCATGGTGAGGGTGGAGGTGGTTTAACCTCTAGATTCCCTTGGTTGTTGATGGATTGGTTTAACCCATGAGATCCCATATCCATGCTTGGAATATGGCATGAGGGTGATTGGATGAAAGAAAGATTTTGTTCAGCCCAATCTATGGTCAAGTGGTACGTGGAAGTCCCTGGCTTGGTTGATTTTTTCATATGGTTAATAAGAGCTAAGTTTATCTTGTCTTTGTTAAGTAAATATACTTATTATTATGTGGCTTTAATTTTTTTTCTATCATTGCTATCTATCTAGTTATACGATGGTTATAAGAATGGTTATATGACATATCTAATTATGAATCTTATCACATTTCATTCAATGAATGTCTGGTTAATGAATGCATGACCTAACTGGAGTTATGATAGCTATTGTGAGAAGGCATAAATCCTTCTTGTTAAACCTCAGATAAGTTTCAAAATCCTTATGTTCAGAAATGAATTCATGACCTATAGGTTGCATGTTCATCATGTTTATGATGAAGTGTCAGTCCCAGTTGGGAGAGGTCAGGTCAAGTACTCATTTAAGTTTTGGTTTGGAACCCTTGTTTCTATGTGATTGATCATTTATGGAAGTTTCACTAAGTTCTAGGTAGGGGACCGAGTCCTAGCCCTAAAAAAGTAGCTCAAAATTCAGGGTTGTTGGTATAAAACTGACTAAAAAAGGCCACAGTCATTGAAGCAGGATTATGGGAGTGATTGGAGGCTTACAATCGCTCGGAGGCCTTATCAAGGGAGTTCCTGAGGCTCTAGGTCAATGAATAAGAGAGTTAGCTTAAGGGTTGGACTCTTGAAGAGGTTGGGTAGCTCATGGAGGTCGTGTAACACTTGAGGGAAGTCAGTAAGGTCTTATGTCATCGAATCCATTTCCTTAAGGTCATATGGTAGTTTGAGTCTTATCATAGTGACCCTAAAACCATGTTTACCCTAAGAAAATTAGTGAAACTAGGTAAATGTGGGACGAGGTGGTTACAGGGTGGTATCAGAGTTGGTTGCGCTCTCTTTGGGTAAAACATGATTTTTTCAAGGTTATGGTTGTCATGCATGGTGCCATAGTATACAATTGGTATGGTCATGCATGATGTTGTTATGTTGATATGATTATGATTATATATGTATCATGCTGATGTGAACTAATTTTGCAGATGAGATAAGCCTCCCCTAAATGTCTTTTAGGTATGGTTTTGATTTTGGTATCTATTTGGTTTAGCTGACATGGCCTACTTGTAGGAAAAAGAGAATCAAAGATGACGAGAAAAATGGTATACTACAGTTTCCATGAATCTCCTTACAGATCAATTTGGCAACAATGGGGTGAGTATTCTCTTGGTATAGTAGATACATTGAGGAGTTTGAGGGTAGAGATCAGAAGTTGCAAAGTAGACAATGATAGGTTCATTGAGGCTCAAGAAAGACAAGAGAGGAAGGAAAAAGTCAATGCAATGATTCTTCAAAGCTTATCCGAGTTGCATAAACAGGGATAGTTGAGCATCAGATAAGAGAAGGAAGAGAAAATTAATGGAGCCTATGGTATCAGGTCTCGTTTCAGACATAAGTTGGATAGAGGGGATACAGTCAAAGGTAGAATATATATGGATACACTTGACAAGAGGATTCGTATGTTATTATAGCTCCTCATCAAGGAGACATTATCACCATCATCATCATCATCATCCTTATAGGAGGAGTGAGTACTTATCTAAGGATTTCAAGAAAGTCAAGCCTCCTACATTCGATGGAGAAATGAAGAAGCCAGAACATGCATAGACATGGTTGCTTGGGATGAAGAAATTATTTAGATTTCATAACTATTCAGAGAACATGAAATTAAAAATAGCCACCTTTAGTCTCAAAGGGAAAGAAAATATTTGGTGGGACGATGTGAATATTGTTAAGGGAATTTGGGAAGAAGAGTTGGTTTGGGATGAGTTCAAGAGACTCTTCAAGAAGAAGTACCTATCAGAGAGGTACTATGGTGACAAAGATAAGGAATTTTATGAGATGCAGATGGGTTCTATGACATATGATGAGTATATTAGAGGGTTCTTGGAGCTTTTGAGCTATGTGCCTTACATTAAGGATGAGAAGGATAAGATTCAGAGATTGATTAGTGAGTTACAAGTAGCATATAGAGACCAGATTGAGTTTGATAAGCCCATAACATTGGAGGAGGCCATCTAGAAGTTAAAGAATTGTTATGAGCAGTCAAAGTGTAAAGATGAGCCTAAGCATGAATTAAAGGGAAATGAGAAGTTAAAGAGAAATGGCCACCAAAGTGGGAAATACCCCAAGATGCAGGTGAAAAAGAGAATATTATTCCTTATAAGAAGTTTAATGTAGTTGGATAGGGACATGGGTCACAACTTGGAGGGAAGTAGAATAAAGGTGATGGTAAGGGACTGTTGCAGTGTTAGATATGTGGCAAAGATCATTACAAGAAGGATTTTCCATTGTATCAAGGTGGCAGGTCTTAGATCTATAGTGCTAAGGAGGAACAAACTGTTGGGGATATTGGTCATATTATTCCTCCAATTTATGCATCTATGGACAACAAGTAGGAAGATCACCACACATCCATTATTTATATGGAATGTAAGCTCTGTGGTTGAGTTGTTTCTATTTTGATTGATCTTGGATATAATTATAGTTATGCTAATCCTAGCTCGGTGGATAAGTGTGGCTCGAGAAAAGTGTTGAGAAATCTAGGGCAATAGTATTATTGGATTTCTCTTTGATTAGTAACTTCTTGCGAAAGATTTTTACTTCTTTAGATTAAGATCTTCTTCTTATTAGATTATTAGTGTTCTTATTCATCAAACAGTAATCAATTCATGAACATAAAATAGACAAGAGACACAAAATTTAGGCTATCGGTTAGGGCCAAAACCTCTCACTCTTTGAGAGGAAAACCCACACAAATTCTTTTTATGGGATTCCAATTGAAAAAAACCAAGACCAAGACCCTTGACATAGTAGCCTTTCCAAGACGAAGACATAAGTCCTCTTCCATGGTTTCATTTTCTCTTTCTTGGTTCCTTCTACTTTAGTTCTTTCATCATATGATATCACTCTAGACATGTAATTACATCAAATTGAGGTCACTATAATGAACCTCTCATTCAACAATAGAACCAAATCCTTATGTCTGAGATAGAGATGAGACCTTCTTCAATACAATAATATCGAGGCCTACTCACAAACTGAAGATCTTCTTCCTATGAGGCATCAAATTCTTCTCTATTGTGAGATATACCAAATCACTGTGGTATAATACCAAACTATAGGTCCTTATGATAAATATCTATGACTATTTAAAAAAATCAAACTATGGTCTATACAAAGACCAATCTCTCCTTCATTGTCACTGTGATCCTAACTTAAGAGGGATATAAATTCCCTACCCAACCTCCATTTATGTGCCTAATACCAAGCTCCTTTTCTCACATCCAAACTTTGTAATCCTTCTTCAAAATCTCAGAGATATCCAGAGTTTGAATTGTGCCTTTTGTGATGACCCTAGCCTTGTATATATAGTAGTTCGACTATACAATAAGTCAACATGTGCAACGAATGGATGTGTCTCTTAAACTATGAGTTGACATGAGTTTGTTTACTCCTCTTTGAAGCCGACATGATGAGAGGATTATGTTCTTGTCATTGGAGGGCTATATAGACTCATATACAATTGACACATACTTAAGAAGATCTCTTCATACCTGACATTGACTCTTTGACTCAATGATAAATCCTAAGGCTCTCAATGGGAGCCACTAAAAAATAAAATAACTTGTTCATGAAACCCATGAAGAAATCCTTTCAATAATAATAATTTTATTCTCTTCTTTTCATCATTTACAAAGATCATAATTTCATGTCATTATGAAGACCAAACCTAGTTACATTTTACAACGCCCCCTCTTAACTAGGTATGTATTCATAATGGTACTTGGTCATTCTCAGTCTAAAGAATTTGTCATAAGAAGAATCAAATTGGTAACCCATCTGTCTAGAATCATATTGAACCAACATTATCACATACCAAGGCCTTGACTAACAACTCTATCCACATGATTCAAGCACAATGCTGGTGATACCAATGATTTATAGACACCATAATCATTGTCTCTCAAGGTACGTACTCCACTCGGGTGTTCACAGAGTATGACATTCTTTGGAATATTCTTATCTTGGGTAGCCAGTCCTCAAAGAATATATGTCCACTATATTGACCATTTTTATCTTGGATTCCTTATCTTATCCTCAAATAGCATCAGATGCAAAATGCTTACCCAATCCTTCATTTTTTCTTCCTAGGTGAAGACCAGAATGATGTATCTATATCCCCCTCTCAATTAGGGAGAAAATATCAATTCCCAGGCTCCCTCTTAGCTCAGGAATTTCCAAGTTTCTTCCAAATAAGAAAATTGTTTTTAGGCACCCTCTTAATTAGGGACCTACAACAACTCCTCAATCAGCTGCTTGAAGAGATTCTTACTTCGATGTCACAAATTTCTTTATCGATAAGTCTTCATATTTTGTGGCTTCTTCATAGGGAATAGACCATCCATCACTTTCATCATGGGTCAATTATGTCATTTTTCCTTTCATTAGATTGTGATCCATTAGTCTTCCTCTAGCCTTGCTTCATGTCACGTTGCTTCCCTTGGCAAACCTCCATAATCCCATCCAGATATTTGTCAAAAAATAAAAAATGAACACTTAAATCAAAATTACCTTTGTGTTGGTCTTTCATCATGACATCTTCTAGTGTGCATCAACATCCTGCATACATGTTGATATATCTCCCAAATATATCGATTGTCAAGGGTCTCCATCTTTCTCAGACTTCCATTAGAGTCTCTATATATTTTCGAGAGATTTCCTATTCAAATATTCTTGGTTTTTTGGATTTTGATTGCCTTTACCATGGTTGCATATCTCACGACCTCTTCCTTCATTTCTTCACACATGATATTACCAAGAGCTTCCATTACGAATTCCTAAATTGTAGTCATCTATGTCATACTCCATATGAGGACCTATTATGTTGATTTCATCTAGTGTGACCCATGCCTTCTAACATTCTCTCATGGGAGGAGATTCCTTTCTTTTAATCATTCTTCTCAAAATAGAGTAGTGATCCAAGTTACCTACAACCATACAACATGACTTTATAAAATAAAATAAAAGCATACATACCTAATTTACCTTTAGGTCATCTAGGTTTCTTTCAACAACTTCCTTGGTTGAAAATATCTTCAACCCCTTGATCTACCTCATCTCTTATGTCATCATATCATCATCCCATCAATTCCACAAGTTGGAGTTCCTAATGAAACACTTGCTTCGTCTCTGGATCAAAAATTCTTCTAATGAAGATTTCATCAAAGAATCTTGAGGATCTTGCATATCCTTATCCAACAAATGTTTCTTTTTTGACTTGATGTATAGTGAGGATTGTCCTGGATGTCTTATTCCCTTCCTTAAGTTTCCAATGAGGTTACCAAGAGCTATATCCTTCATATTTTATTATCATACATCCTTCATGTTTCCTATGGTGATGTCGCGAGCTCTTACTTATAATTCTTTTCCTCTCCCTTGGACTTCCTTCTTTCAGCTTCCTCCACTCCTTTGGTGAAGTGGACTTCTTCATTGTTATTGACCTTGAACTTAGGACAATCTTTCCTATAGTTCTCATAGCATTTAATCTTAGCTATGTTCTTCTTTCCTTTCAACAAATGTCTGAATAATGGTGCCCTCAACCTGTCTTCTTCTATCTTACATAGAAACCAAAAGTTGTTGAATGGGATAACCTTCTTATCCTCATAGACATTGTTACCTTGTTCATTAGTTAGTGAATTTAGAACAATGAGGATCATCTCTCCTAGATCTTGCAATTGAGATCTTATGAATATAACCCTTTATCCTTTGATTCCTTCAATTTGAGTAGATCATATCTAAGTGATGCGACCTATTTTATCACATCTTCAAAGAATAGCTCTACCAGCCTATCATATATATTTCTTTGATGTCTCCAATCCTACTATATGAGGGCACCTTTCATAAGAATCCCTTTCCACGTATTCATAGGAAACCTTTCTATTGATATGTTCAATGACTTCATTTTCTTAGAGGACTATGTCTGTCCTCCTTCTTCCATGCAAGTAATTTCGATGAACCAACCAACTTATAGGTCTCCTTGCAAAACGAAGTCATTTTACCAAATTGGATTATAGAATGAAAGATACTTACTTGACAAGTGAAGATCAAATCTTCAACTTGATCACTTTTATGGTGGTTGAAAAAGATGTATTAGTGCTCCCTTTTGGATGATCTTCTTCCAAATGAAAAGTTCTTATTCAATATATGATATTGCTCCTTTTATGATGTCAACACCTTTAGATATAACTTCCTTTGTTGATGGTGATTTATGAGGATGTTTTGATGCTTCCTAGGATGCTATTCTTCAAGGATAAGGATGATATCCTTGCTAGAATGATAGGGAGCTTGCCTTATATATTTTGAAGATGATAATTACTTCTTGCCTTCAAGATACTTTGATTTCTTTGGTAGCGATTGAATGAAAATCATAAATGATTCTATGATCTCCAAGATGATGTGATCTTAGTCCTAGAAATGCTTCTTTATTCTTTGGGTCACCTTGCTTTGTAGATCTATTCATCTTGACGAGGGTCTTTGTGATATTTTTCTAAAGCTTATAAGATCCAATACTCTTGTTGGTGTAGACTTCTAGTTGCCTTGATGTGTATATCTATTTACCTTGAGTAGGAATAAGGCTTTGGCCTTGATTGACAATCCCAAGATGTCTTCTGAAGTATACCTTCTTCTTTGATCTAGAGTTTGATTCTTCAATGTAGATCTTTGAACTTTCACTTTGATATTATTCAACTTACTTTTATTCCATTCCTGAGATTTGATCCTTGAGTGTCCCTTGATGAGATGCCCTTCCTTGAATTTGACACCTTATCTCTAATACCATGTTGAGAAATCTAGGGCATTAGTATTAGGTGATTTCTCTTTGATTGGTAACTTATTGTGAATTCTTTTTACATATTTATATTAGGATATTATAATTCTTAGATTATTAGCATTCTTCTTCATCAAATAGTAACTGATGCATGAACATAAAATAGACAAGGGACACAAAATGTAGGCTATCACCTAGGGCCAAAACCTCTCACTCTTTGAGAGGAAAATGTACACAAATTCTTCTTATAGATATTCGAATTGAAAAATACCAAGGCTAATACTCTTGACGTAGTAGCATTTCCAAGACCAAGACACGAGTCCTCTTCCATCGTTTCATTTCCTCTCTCACAATTCCTTCTACTTTAGTTCTTGCATCATATGAGATCATTGTAGACATGTACTTACATCAAACTGAGGTCACTTTAATGAACCTCTCATTCAACAGTAGAACCAAATCCTTATGTTTTAGATAGAGCTAAGACCCTCTTCAATACAATAATACCAAGGCCTAGTCACAAACTAAATAGCTTCTTCCTGGGAGGCATCGAATTCTTCTCTGCTATGAGATATACCACATCACTGTGGTATTATACCAAACTATAGGTCCTTATGATATAGATCTATGACTATTTCAAAACATCAAACTATGGTCTATATAGAGACCATTCTCTCCTTCATTGTCACTATTATCTGAACTTAAGAGGGATCCAAATTCCCTAACCCAATAACCATTTCTATGCCTTAGACGAAGCTCCTTTTCTCACATCCAAACTCTGCAATCCTTCTCTGAAATCTCAGAGATATATGAAGTCTGAAATATGCCTTCTGCAATGAATCTAGCCTTGTACATATAGTAGTTCAACTATATAATAAGTTGACATGTGCAACGAATGGGAGTGTCTTTTAAAATGTGAGCCGACATGAGTTTGTTTACTCATCTTTAAAACTGACATGAAGAGAGGATTGTGTGCTTGTCATTGGAGGGATATATAGACTCATATACCATTAAAGCATGCTTAAGAAGAGCTCTTCATACATGACATTGACTCTTTGACTCAATGATAAATCCTAAGGCCCTCAATGGTAGCCACTAACAAATAAAATCTCTTGCTCATGAAACCCATGAAGCAAGCCTTTCAATAATAATAATAATTTTATTATCTTATTTTCATCATTTACAAAGATCATAATTTCATGTCATTATGAAGACCAAACTTAGTTACATTTTACAACAAAAAGAAGTGCATACAGAGTCTTGGTTGGTGCAATTGGCTATAGGTAGTAAGAAGAGAGTTCATCGTCAGGTAAGATCTTGTGCATTTGAGCTAAACGGTATGCCTATAGTAGCACATCTGAAATACTTCCATTGGGATCATATAGTATGATTTTGTGTATGGATTGGATGTACCTTCACTTGACCAAAGTCGATTTTTATGACAAGGCCATTGAGTGACTGGATGATAATGAGCAAAAGAGAATCTTTCAGGGAAAGAAGAAGCCTACATCGGTTAGGATGGTCACAACTATGTAGGTTAAGCGTAGTTTTAGGAAAGGTTGTGTGATGTTTGCAGTTCATATTTCCAATGAAAAGGGTAAGGATGTTAAGGATGCAAAAATATTCGAGAGGTACCATGTATTACAGTAGAGATCCTAGAGTTTCCTCCCCATAGAGAAGTGGAATTTTCTATTGATTTGGTACTAAGGGAAGCACCAACATCAAAGACACCTAATAGGATGAGAACATCAAAGTTAGTAGAGTTGAAGTTGCAGTTGTAGAAATGATTGATAATGGATATATTAGGTGAAGTGTATCACCTTTGGGTGCACCAGTATTATTTGTGAAGAAGAAGGATGGTACTCTCAAGCTATGAATTGACTATAGGCAGCTAAACAAGGTGACGATGAAGAACATATACCCATTTCCAAGGATTGATGACTTCTTTGATCAGTTGAAAGGAGAAGCAGTGTTCTCAAAGATTGATCCAATATTAGAATATCATCAGGTAAACATTAAGGAAGAGGGCATCTATAAGACTACTTTTAGGACTAGGTAAGGGAATTATGAGTTTGTTTTGGTTCCTTTTGGTTTGAATAATGCCCAAGATACTTTTATGTTCTTGATGAAAATGTATCACATCCTTATCTAGAAAAGTTTGTTATTGTATTCATTGATGATATATTGATATATTCTAAGAATGACGAAGAGTGTTGGGCCTAGGAATTATCCTTAAAATACATCCACTTTCACTCCATTCACACATTCTCTCACCTCTATTCCACCACCATGTCACCAAATCAACTTCACTTTCATCATTAAATGGGTTACCAATGTGTTTTCCAAAACATTATTAATTCTTAGTATTTAAGAGATTTTATGGTTAAACTTCAAAAAATAATCTCCATATACTTATACTTAACAATTAGAATGAGTTTGTTGACATGTGTAGGTACAAAGGAATCTTCCAAGGCATCTTTATGTGGCACTCTATGTTCAAATTCGAATTTGAGGAGATCATGGACCTCATGGAGAAGATCATGGACCTCATGGAGGAGATCATGGAGGATAGGGTTATGTGTCACCATTGGTTGAGAAATATGTGGGTCAAAGGAGGGAATAATGGATTTACATTTATGAGTTTGTTATCATAGATTTTGTATAAATAGGAGCATTATCTCCTTCATTTGTAATCTTAATTTTTAGAATTTAGAAACTTAGTCCTTCATTGGTAATTTTAGATTCTAGAATCATTGTGATGTAGAGTTTAGGACCTCTTGGAATATAGAACTTGGAGCTTGTAATTACAACTTTCAATTGAGGATAAATAAAGTGGATTGGATTTTATTCTAAATTTGAATTCTTTCTAGGTGTGCTTGTGGAGCTATGGAGAGCCCCCATTGACTCACTTGCATACTTGTTTTGCTATAATAAGATTTCATTTATGTTTTTAATTTCATTAGTTTAAAGATTTTGATGCTGGAAATATAAATGAATAGTCTCTTGTAAGAGAGCTTTAATATTTCCTGTAATCAATTTGAATTATGTTTAAATTCCTTCATTTCTTAGTTAATTGGTTAAGATGTTAGAAATATTAATGAATAGTATCCCGTAAGGGAGCTTTAATATTTCTTACACCTGTCACAATGTCTTTAGATTTCATTTTGTTAGATGACTAAATAGGTGTTGGAGATCCCAATGAAAGACCTCCTGTAAGGGAGCTTTGGCATTTCTTCACCTAGCTTAGTTTAATTGTTTCTAAGTTCATATATATTGGATGATCCTTGAAGGTTACTTACCCGGATTGATAGTAAATGAAAATTTAATTTACATCTGCATTTTAGACCAAACAAAGAGCATGCCAAACACTTAGTAGTAGTATTGAGATTGCTAAGAGATCATCGGTTGTATGCTAAGCTTAGCAAGTGCAACTTCTTTTAGATAGAGGTACACTACTTGGGACATGTTGTCTCCAAGGAAGGCATAACAGTGGATCTAGAAAAGATAAGGGCTATCATGGAGTGGGAAACTCCTAGGAATGTGGATGAAGTCATATCATTTATGGGGTTAGCAGGTTAATACAGGAGGGTCATCTTGAAATTCTCACCCATTACATATGCTATTAAATCATTGCAAATGTGAGGTAAGAAATTTGAATGGAAAAAGGAGTGTGAAACCAATTTTGAGCTATTGAAGAAGTTGTTGACCAATGCTCAAGTTCCTAAGATTGTAGATTTAGAAAAAGAGTTCGTGGTGTGCACAGATGCCTGCAAGAGAGGACTTGGTGGGGTCCTAATGCAAGATGGACAGGTGGTGTGTTATGAGTCCAGGAAGCTGAATGAACATGAGAAGAACTATGTGACTCATGATCTTGAGTTAGCAGCTATTATTTATGCCTTGAAGATGTGGAGGAATTATCTTCTTGGAAGGAGGTTTGTATTGATGAGCGATCACAGTGGTATGAGATATTCATTTGACCAACTTAATCAAAATTTTGGGAAGGCTATGTGGTTGCCCATGATTAGTGAGTTTTAATTTTGAGATTAGATACATTAGAGGGAAGGAGAATAGGGTTGTATATTCTCAGTAGGAGAGTGCAGATGAACCATGTTGTAGTGGTGAACTCTTATGGGACAAAATTGCAGGATCAGATCTTACAAACATGCCAGAAGGATGATAGGTACATGGAGCTTAGGCATAGGTTACAATAGGGTATAGGTGATCACGATGTGGACTATCATCTCATGACAAATGGTTTGGTGAGATTCAAAGACAAGATCTATGTGCCTTAAGATAGTGGGCTTAGGAAGATTATCTTGAGAAGGATTGATGTCAAGCCATATTCAGGTCACTCAGGATATCATAAGATGTTGAAAATAGTGAAGAAGTTATACAATTGGACGAATCTGAAGAAGGAAGTGGAAGAGTTTGTGGCTAAATGTTTGGACTGTCAGCAGGTGAAAGTAGAGTGTAAGCATCCAAGTGGGTTGTTTCAGCGTATTTTGATTAAGAATGGAAATGAAAGGTAATTTCCATGGATTTCATTACAAGTCTTCCAAGGACATCGGGACAACATGTTTCTATCAGGGTTGTGTTTAATAGATTGAGCAACGTAGCTCACTTCATTCTAGTGAATACTATTTTTTCAGCTAGTGAGGTGGCTCATGTCTTCATCAAGGAGATCATGAGATTTCATGGTGTTCTGAGGAATATTATGTCAGACACGGATGTCAGTTCACTTATAAGTTTTCGAAGAAGTTGTTTGTAGGTTTGGAGATAGAGTTGGCCTTCGGTACAACTTATCATCCATAGACAAATGGAAAAAAAAAAGAGGGTCAATAAGATACTAGAGGATATGTTGAGGATGTATGTGATGCATCATCAAAGGAGATGGGAGGAGTACCTTCCACTAGTCAAGTTTTCTTACAATAATGGTTATTAGGAGTCACTGAGGATGAATCCATTTGATGCATTGTATGGGAAAAACTGTAATACTCCCATCAGCTAGAGTGATACAGTGAAGAGGGTACTTATTGGACCCGATATGTGGGCAGAAATGGAAAAGGAGATGTAGGTTATAAAGAAGAATCTAAAGGAACCACTAGATAGGCATAAGAGTTATGTAGAACAACACATGGTATTTAAGGAGTTTCAGGTTGGGGATCATGTGTATTTGCACATCAAGTGCAAGAAGAGATCCTTCAGGACTAGATCATGTGCCAATTTTGCACCACGATATTGCGGGCCTTTTGAGATCCTTGAGAGGATTGGACCAATGGCCTAAATACTTGCGCTACCTCTGATAGTGAAATTCCATGATGTTTTCCATGTTTCATTACTTAAGAGATATGTAAAGGATATTGATCATGTTATTGATTGGTTTGTATTGTAGGTAGAAACAGAAGGAGAATTCTGGCCACAAACTCAGTACATATTGTAGTAGAAACAACTCATGCTATGGAACAAAGAAATTGAGCAAGTTAAAGTGCAGTGGAAGCACTTTGGGCCTGATGAAGCCACATGAGAGATGACTGATTAGATGCACGCTATCTATCCTTCATTATTTCCCGGTGGACGAAAATGATATTTTGGTATTTGTGCATATTTATGTATGTTTTCTATTGTAAATACCACAATTAGTTGTGTTATAAAGCTCCAATAAGTGGTATGGGTGTCATGTTGTCATGTTTTTCATGATGGTTTTACTTTTGAGCAGGTTGTTCATTGTAAATACTGAAACGAGCTAGGTTATAAATAACCATGGGCAGTTTGTTTTGGTTTTTAGCAGTTTTACTGGTTGTAGGTTCCATAAAACAACGAGGATGGTGTTCCCCTAAGGGGGAGGAGTCTGTAACACCCCAAAGTTAAAATTTCATGCAATAAAGTTAATAAAGGAAAAATAAGACCAACTTCATGGGACACGTATTCCAAGCTGAATGTTGGGAAAAATATCCTAGTGGGCATCACTTGTGTGTATTATGGCTAAGGGGAAATTGGCAATAACAAAGGCTTTGAAAAGGAAAAAAGGCATTATTAGTATTTTATTTATGAAAATAAAGGAAAATAGGAGAAAAGGAAGGTGAAAGGTCACAAGTTTCATGTGAGGAGGAAATTGAAGGAAAATTAAGGAAAAATGAAGAAATTAGAGGTATAAATAATAAAAAGACATCAAGTCATCTTTTGGTATATTTTTGTCAGTTCATTTTCAGATTTGGTTTTTAGAGAGGAGAAGAGCACCAAGAGGAAAAGGAAAGTAAGCAAGCAAAGGAAGGAAAATGAAGGACAAGGAAAGCAAAGGAAAGCAAGGATCAAGCAAGGAAAGGTTGGATCAAGCAACTTTAGTGGGAATACTTGCAGGTAATAGGTTGCATGTATGATTTTCTAGTTGGTTTTGGCATGAATGGTATATGCATGTGTTTATTTGGTTCATTTTATATTGGTAGCATGGGTTTTGTCGAGTTTCGACAATGGTTTTAGCCTTTCCTTGCCATTTCTAGATACCTATGGTGTGACGAGATTATTTCTTGGTTGAGCTTTAATTGCTGGAAGGTTTTGGATCTGCATGAGGTGGTCTCAAGAAAATCCCAATGGTTAGGGGTTGATATGGTTTTCTCAGGAAGCCCTCAATAGGTGGGTGGAGACAAGAAAATTCCTCAAGGGATGGTGAAGAAATTCTAAGGAATCCAAGCTTAGTTTGGTTTTGTGATCTTGGAGCCAGTTTAGGTGAGATCGCAATTGGTGAGGGTGGATGTAGTTTAACCTTCGGATTACCTTGGTTGTTTATGACTTGGTTTATCCCATGAGATCCCACATTCATGCTTAGAATATGAAATGGGGGTGATTGGCTAAAAGAAAGATTTGGTTTAGCCCAATCTATGGTTGGGTGGTACGTGGAAGTCCTAGCTTGGTTGGATTTTGAATATGATTAATAAGAGCTGAGTTTCTCTTATCGTTGTTAAGAAAATATAATTGTTATTATGTGGATATAATGGTTGTTCTATAATTTCTATCTATCTAGTTATATGCTAGTTATAAGCATGGTTATATGACAAATCTATGTCTGATTCTTATCACATTTCATTCAATGAATTCCTAGTTAGTGAATGCATGACCTAATTGGTGTTATGACAACTATTGTGAGAAGGCATAAATCATTCTTGTTAAACCTCAAATAAGTTTCAAAATACTTGTGTTCAGATATGGATTCATCACCTATAGAGAGCATGTTCATCATGTGTTTGATGGAATGTAAATCCCGATTGGGAGAGGTGAAGTCAATTCCTAGTTTAAATTTTGTTTTGCAAGCCTTGTTTCTATGTAACTCATCATTTTTGGAAGTTTCACTGAGTTCTAGGCAGGGGCTTGAGTCCTAACCCTGAAACCGTGGGTTAGAATTTGGGGTCATTACCATAGAACTAACTAAAAAATTCTACAGTCGTTGGGAAGTAGGCTTATGGGAGAGAATGAATGCTTATGGTCACTTGGAGGCCTTTAAAGGGAGTGATTGTGGCTCTAGGTCAATGAAAAAGAGATTTAGCTCAGGGTTTGGACACTTGGTTGGGTAGCTCCTGAAGGTCCTATAACACCTAAGGGAAGTCAGTAAGGTATTAAGTTGTTGACTCTATTTCCTTAAGGTCATATAGGAGGTTGAGCCTTATCATAGTGACCCTCAACTCATGTTTACCCCAGGCAAACCAGTGAAAGAGGGTAAATGTGGGAGGCAGAGGTTAGACTAACCTTTCTTGTACTTGTTCTTAGAAGTAATGGAGGAATTCTCTGAAGGCTCGGGTACTTTCCCTTGTATGTATTCCCAAATATCATTTTCATCCACTATGATTTCTAACCTGATCTTTTGAGTACAAAACTTGGATGAGTCACCCAACTTCTCATTTTCCTTGAAGTAAGAAGTTGACATATTGAATTAACTAGATAAGCTCCCTCAAGTTTTCCGAATATGATTGCTTCAACTCTGGTCACCTTTAGGCTTGTCCTTGACCTTAGCTCTGATACCATGTTAATTTTACCATTTTTCTATGTTGTTTTAGTTACTTTAGCCCAATTCAATTAACAATGTTTTCATAGCAATTATTTCTTTCATCAATCAATATTAATTGAAGATAGAATAGTAATGCAATGACAATAGGAGACAATCAACACATCAACAAGAGACACTGATTTTATCAAAGACCAGGGAGAACCCCCATAAGGGGGAAAACCCTTTGAAATTATTCTTTTATTATATTCTCATAAAATGTTCAGCAAAGAGTACAATGATCGAAAACTATCTAGCAAAATCAACCAAACAATATCCAAGATATGAGGCTAGCAATAATGCTAATCAAAGTAGCATTCAAGCCTGCAGTCAACAGTCACCAAAAACTGTAAGACTCGATCACACAAAGTAAGTGTTCATGCATGTGGGTGAAGCATTCCAGTTGCATTGATGGGCTTGTATGTGTGCATCTATAGTGAAAAAAATCCTGTGACAACTGCGCGGCTACAAACAAAAACCCTAATCCACACATGCAAGCTTCATATCCTGCTATTTTAGACTTGCAAAAACCAATTTATGTGAACCAACTTCAGACCTATGCAATCCAAGCCAAAGAAGAGAGAAGAATAAGAATACTTGATGATGATGTCCAAATGAGGGTCACTTGACTTATATTTATAAGCATTGGAGGAGGGCATTTTTTCCTCTAGGTTGTCCTGAACCAATGTCATATTGTGGCTTTCATACCAAAAGTACACTTTCCCTTGTCCGAAACTGGTGCTTCAAAAGTCAAAATTGGTCAAGTTGGAAAGATGCATTTATTCCAATGATTGAAATTTGTCACTAAGCTGCCAAATTAACACTAAAAAGGACTATTGCATCAATCCCTTATGCCAATAGGTGCATCCATGTAGAATTTTCTCTTCCTTATTAGAGAATCACCTCCCCTATAGCCACACATTTTAATTCAAGAGTTGGCCATCCACCTCTCCTCTCCTTCAGATACACATGAGGGTGTCTTCCTTTAATTGCTACATGAATGAATCTCACATGTCATTCTACCCTTGCTATTTTCACAGATATTCATTTTTTTTGGTCAAATATTGAGTGAATTCCCCATGGAACTAATTCCATCATGTGGATACAAAATGACCATGCTTCCTTAATTGAATAAGAAGACTTACAACTAACCTCATTCAATGATTGAATTTGATGAGTCAAAGGAAGACTATATGGTAACGATTAAATGATTTGGGAAAATGGCATAGGGATTAAAATACATGAATAATTTCTCTAGGACCCCTTCACTCTTCCCCTCTTGTGGTAGCTTAGCTCTTTTTCTTGCCTTAGTCAACCTTGGTTGTTTTATTATATACACACATGGAAATAATTTCAATATTCAGATAGCCATGACATGTATTCCCCATGGCATAAAGTAAACTATTGAAATTAAAACATCCACATTGAAACATAACCAATATTTAATCAAGATTAATATACTTACTTACCGGGATTAACATTGGGGACATTACATGAGAAATATGATCTTTTATTTCCAAGAAATATGTATAGGTTTCCCATTTAGATTCTACATATTTTCTAAATTGAATTTTAACATACCACACTAAGTTTATGGTGCTCTTCCTTGTAAGAAAAATCATATAAATCATTGAGACAAAAAATCTTTTACAATGAGAAAAGTCAAGTTTGTTCCATCATACATGTATTTCCAACAATTGTTTTGCATAATGGGCATATGTGTTATTGTATTTGCAAGTTATATAACAATTAGTGAAATAATTTATAATCATTGTAACTTTAGAATCATTGACAATTTAAAAATTGCATTCATGCATTTAATGAAAAACACTAACAACTAATAAATATTTGGAATTATATAAGTTGTAAGAGATGACAAGCAAATCTAGTCCAAAACCAAAATATTTCTTGATCACATTTATAAAAATTTACCTATAGATTATTATGAAGTCAATATAATAAATGCATTTTTTAGTGATGGTGATTCAATGTATGCTTTGTTACTCTTTATGTGAATTTCAAATCAAAGTGATAACTTCATCTAAAGTTGCATTTTCTTTGTGTACATACTTTAGTTTGCATTGTGCTTGTTAAGAACATGAGACAATTTATGATAAGATTAAGTATATATGTTCATTTACTTTATTAAGGATGCTTTCATAAAAGTTTGAATGTAACTATAATATATTATATATGGATTTCTTGAATAGTAGCCTCAACAATTTGTAATCTACAAAATAATAATTGTTAAAATGGTAAAATCACTTTGGCCACTTTAAGATTTTTTCATTTCCTCTCACTTCTTTTGATCTAGTATGACATTATCATAACATGTCACTAACACAACAATAAATATTAATGAACATGAAGGATGGAGAAACACAAACTGATCTTGCCACTATGAGTTTTGTTTCTTTAAAATATCTATCCCTTACAACATATATAAACTTGATATATGTTTTAATTAACTATTAAATAAAATATTTTTTAGGACTATTTTATGTTCATATGAATGTTAGATATTTTATTGTAGTAATTTCAAAAATTTTACTAGTGCTAATGAAATCGAACTAAAATCAAGAGATATCAATTTCTTCAATTATTTCGTGTAAAGGAAAACACATGATAGAAACACATGCAATAACATGCAACCATTAAAACACTAGGAACACAATGATTTTATAGGGGAACCCAACTGGGAAAAACACGTTAACTACTTTGCATTAATTTAGATGAGAATATGGATCAATTACAATGTCTTGCTTCAAACTTGAAGCACACCCTATCCTACAATTTTGATATCCTACTCACTGACCTGCTCTGACCAACACTTGGCCAAAATAGGTCTCAACTTTCCTCCTACTTCCTTCCGCAATCCTTGAGGAAATTAGTCCCTAAAAAATAGGGTAATTCACTATTTCCTTGCACAAATCCTAAAGGAATTGACCACCTACTCAATGCAAAAACCTTGTACACTGAACTAGTATACAATTGATAATTACAATGTGCCTTTTCCTCCACTTCAACTAGGAAATTCGAATTCCATGCATGAATGTGACTATTTTTAGTAAATTGATCAACCAATTAAGAGATTAGCGAGTTAAAAACTGTTATAACTACTCAATTGAACTACTATTGATTCCACTAAAGACTAGAGCTCAATTAACTAAGTTTAACTAACAATAACTCCACTAGATTGCTATATTTTAGCAATCAACCCATGCAGAACTATACTTATAGCCTATAACTTGAGTTTATTGATTTAACTAGGAGATAAAGTAATGCCACTCTAGCTAACTGCAATCCAAGTCATCCTGGTGATGTGGAAAATGAAATTTCTCCATTTGACTAAGGCACAAGTCAAATGGAGCCTTTTCTTGCTACAATTTTAACACTGCCTCTTAGAAAGAAATGGTTCTACACCACCCGTATCCTTCTCCAGTGGAACTCAAATTTTCCTCTTGACAATGCCTTCATCAAAATATTTGCATCTTGCTTCTCTATGGGAATGTATTGCAACATTATGATTCTCCACTGCAAACAATATCTCAAGTACTAGTACCTAATATCAATGTGCTTGGACTTTTCATGCAATACTTATTTCTAGAAAGTTTGATACAACTCTGAATATCACAGTAAATCATAGTAGGATTCATATCCTAACTAAAAAGACCAACAAGAATTTTTCCTCATCCATATGGCCTTACATGTCGCTTGACTAGCAACCATATACTTGGCCTCTGCTGAGATGAGTGCTACAAATCTTTGTTTCCTGCTATACCAAGAAATAATTATTGACCCAACACTGAAGATAGGTCCTGAATTGATTTTCCTGTCTGATGGACTCCTTTCCAAATCTGTTTCAATGGAGCCCTAGATCTTCACACCATCAGTCCTCTTGTACCATAACGCAAAATATGTTGTGCATCTAAGGTATCTAAGCACATGTTTTGCTACTTTCTAGTGAAGCTTGGTAGGCTTCACCATAAATTGACTCAATGGATTAATTGCATAAAATATGTTGGGCCTTGTGTTCACCAAATACATAAGGAACCCCACCAGTTGTATGTAGATGTTGGCATCTACTTCCTCTCCTATAGAGGCATCCTCCTTCCTCCAGTTGGTAGCTAGAGGATTTTCCATAGGCTTGTAGACCTACATATGGAATCTCTAAATTATTTCATAGGTATACTTCCCTTGGCCCACAAATAACTCACCATATCCCTCCAACACCTCCAAACCAAGGAAATAGTGCATCAAGCCCATGGCCTTCACCTCGAACTCTCTTGTAAGGTCCTCCTTACAAGAATGGATCAACTTGTCATTCCCTGTTAGTATCAAGTCATCTACATACAGAACTAAGATAAGAAATTTTCCATCTACCACAATATAGTAGAGATTGGCATGTGATTCACTCTTAGTGAAGCCAATTCCATTGAGATAGGATTCTATGCAAGTGTACCAAGCACAAGGTGCTTGCTTGAGACCATAAAGGGCTCTCCTATGTTAATTCTTGCAAACGCGGTCAAATTCCACCTTGGATAGCTCAAATTACCAATATTATGATTGCATTCAATTCCTATTTTTGAGAGGACCAAAATCAACCCAAAGATCACCCAATTTTGTAGCGAAAGTTGAGTTATGATATGTTTTATTCATACATGTATTATGGAATGGGTTGGCCCTAACCATATGGTTAACTACTTAGGCCAGCCTTAACCCCAAGTGGACCCTCATGAAATCCTATAAATAGAAGAGACCTCAATCTCATTTTGACACATTCGATCAAACTATATTCTCTTCTCTTTTGTCTTTTGGAGAGGTTCAATGGAAGGAGTTCATGCAAGGGTTCGAAATCACAGGCGTGAGGTTTGCTCTGAGCTAGGGTTTTCTAGTTTTTGGACATTGGCATATAACATGGAATTTTAGTCCCTAGACTCTAGCACATAGTGGTCATGAGAGCCTCCAGAGAGCCTTGGACATTTGCACAAAGGCTTATTGGAGCTTCTAGGGCTTCAAAGGAATATCTGGAGGTTTCGATCCCCAGACCCTCGCATAGAGTGGTCTTGAGAGTGTCCAAGTTGTCCTTGATGCATGCACAGTAGTTACGTGGGAGTGTCCAAGGTTTTTTGGGAAGATATGGTAATTTGGTCCTTGGACACATGAACATAATGACCTGGGAGCATCCGTGCTACCATAGATGCTTGCACAACTCCTCCTCCCCGCATTTTCAGACTCAAATATGACATTTATGTATTTCGAAGTTTTTGCTCAATGATAGCAATAGTGAATAGTGTTTGGCATAATGACAACAATATACAACAATTTATTTAAGTCTGTGACAACACATTACAACCATTAGTGTGATGGTTTTGATTTCAAGCATGATTAGATCTATTCCATGGATATCATAGTTGTTTTGTTTCTTAGATAATGTTATGGATCATTATACTCCCTTTTTCTGTATCATTTGCTGACCTGAGAATAAGAATATTTGCAAGGGTCTTCCCCATAGTGGCTTTTTCCCTAGTCTCAGACCAATCCCCGTGTCGCTATGTGTGTGCATGCTTTTCGTCTACTGTTCCTTTTATGTTCCGTTGCATTGATGATGATGTTGATGATGCATAATGGTGTAGATATGAATAATGGAATGATGATATGGGGTGAAATGAAATTATCAAAGAAAATAACAATATAGTCCTATGAAAAATTAACATGGTTTCAGAGCTAGGTTGAAGAAAATCCATGAAGATCACTACGAGAAAGACACCTTTGATGGATGTAAGAAGAGGATGGTGGAGACCTAAAAGAATTCTAGGGATTGAAGAAAACACTAGGCAACTTTATTATTAGGGTTTGATGGATTCTATGAGGTTAGGGTTGGATAGAAAACCCTGGTTTATGAAAGCTATATGAGATATGGAACCTAGTTGGTCAATGTGAAGATGCTCAAGGACTTGTGGGAGAATCCCTAGCAGACTTGGTTGGATACTTCAAGGCAACATTGGTATATGGACCATTGACATTGATGGCTATTGAATATTGGTTCAAGAGGGAGAGGATCATATCCCATTAAAGATAAGTATTTCTTGACTTATGATTCTTCTTACTTGTTAGACTTATAGATTTGATGATTATGTTTATTGCTTATACTTCCTACATATGTGTTTGAGTATATGGATGTTTCTAACCTCCTTGATGAGATGTGATGAGTAGATCCTTCTTGAGGATCATTTTGAGATGTAGATCTAGAAAGAGATAAAGAGGTTCTTGATGAAAAAAAATGACAAAGTGATTCAAGTGGCCTATGTCTAATAAGAAGGTGCGTAGGTATTTGAATACCATAAGGTATGCATGGTATGTTGTGTTTTAGCTATTGGCTCAGTAATCCCTAAGGTATGATGAGAATGTCTCTTTCTTTGATGGCTGAAACAAACATATGAAAGTGACTTGGATCTATGTTTCCTATGATGAAAAGATGGACCTGGTGTTGAACATTTCGATCTTCTTGCATTCTATGAGGTTATCTAATGTTGATACATTGATACAGTTGATATTTGGTTAACATCTATGATCTATCTATTGGATATCCTGATCCTAGAAAGAATTCTAGCACCTTGAATCTAGTAAATGACAATCTTGATATTTATCATGATGTATTTCATATAGAAGGATATCTCATTGAATCCTATACATCAGTCTGCTGATAATGCTTGTGATAAGCATGATGAAAGCATATGGAAAATAATAATTACACTCTCATTGTTTTGGTAAATTTTTTATTGAATGATAAGCATGGTAACCTTGATGTTAGAGGTATACATATGATATTGATATTCTAATTCTCTTACTACATGGGATCTTGTCTTGATGACATATGGTTAAACTGGATGTCGTAAATTGATGGAGTGACTTGATAAAAAGTGCTATTGTGTTAACAATATTTGAGATGTGACATTGCATCTATATGTTGCTTTGAGTCTAACCCTTGCTAAAAGATTGATTTCATGATGTTGATAGCCATGATAGATATATGTTCTAATAGACCTTTTGTTGCTTGACCCTAGTAGAGACAGGCTGATGAAATGAATGAAGATGAATGAAGTAGATCCTCAGTCAGAGGGAGAATATATTCTAAAGACTCTTACTCATATTACTATTTGCATTATGTGATGTTGAAATATGATTTATGTGCATCTGAAAATATTGATCAGTAGTAGAGTCTCAGATCTGAAGCTTGTATAGAAAATAGGATTTCTTCTCTAGTTGTAGTCACAGATATGGGAGATATCATCCCTGGATGCACACATGCAAAGGCCTAGGGAGCTTCTAGGAAGCTAAATATGCTCCCATGCTAACCTAAAGGGAGCATCTAGGGATTTGAATATAGTTGACCATCATCTGAATCTTTTTGAAGCTGTCAGAACTCTGAACCAAGGTGTCTCGAACATATTTTACCATTGTAATTTGATTTCTGAAGTCGTTGGATTAAATTGTTGATCACATAAAATTGAAGTATTGTGCACGAGTTCGAATGGTCATAGATGTGTTGTAGATAACAAGATTTGGAAGCAGGAAAAGCTTGGATGTTTGCCATAACATGAACATGCAGACTGAAATTATGTTTGCAGATGACGAAGACATACATTTAGATATGTCACTATGTTTTTGCTACAATAGGTTGGCATGATTTGGATGATTGATATAGATGAACAATGTTTTGTCATGATGCTTGAAAATAACTTTGAATTGATGATTGAGATATGCTTTGACTATAGATCTCTCTACGATGGCTAATTTTGACTTGACCTGATGTCTAATGATCTAATTTGATGATTGTTGATTTTCCGTGATGTCTATGCTATGTGGGCATAATGACTTACGTGGGTATTTGGAAAAATGATTTTGTATTGGCCTCCTCATTCCTAGCACAATGGTTGAGGTACTAATAGTTGTGATTCATCATGAAAATGGAACTTGGATGACTCATCCTTGGTGTATGCATTTGCACCTAGTGAAAAAAATGACTTGCATTATGATTATGAGAATGAATTGATAAATTTTGGATTCATAATGCATGATTGATGAAAATTTGTTGGCATGATAATAGATTAAGTCAAGATTTGATATGAGCATCACCTATCTCATGGTTGAAAGAATTAATATCGTAATAATGATGACTTTGATAATGGTCATGATCTGGCTTCTAAACTCTAATGAGATGACTTTGCTGATGTGATTTATGTAAGTCTTATTATGATGGCTTAGAAAGACATTATGCTTAGAGAATTGCATGAAGCAAGCTCCCTGATCCAGATGTCTATATTTGACAACTATCTGATGAAGTCAAGATGATGAGTTCCAAGGTATGGCTTTGATTTTGATTATGGTTTTGGTTTTATAACCTGATGGTCTACTCTTGATAGGTGACAAGCCTCTGATGATCTAAATCAGAGGGAGATATCCTATGAAGCTTTAAATTATATATCTTGGCCTGATGGATCGATTTCTAGAATTTGGAAAAGAAATCCTATATTGCATATCTATTGAAAATGTTTGTGAATAATGAAAATCAAAATCCTTGGATACTCCGATTTAAAGTTCTAAATGTTGTTGAACTTGACATGTCATCTGACTGTTGATTGAAGAATTTATTTTCTATTTTGAAAATCCACATATATATGACACTCATAGAACTTGAATGAATTAATGAGTGAGTTGTTGCACTCACATAGAGTTTCCACCAAGAATCCTTTGAAATATTTACATGAGGTGTTCTATTTTTGAATGAGATATTTCTCCTATGATATGTGACTGCATATACATATTTCTAACATTTGATATTATCACTGATAAGAACATATGTATGCTTCTTTATTATGATATTTACCATGATATCTTGGATGAGAGGTCCATAGCATGACCGAGGTTGATCATAATGTTGCTAGCATGGATAGCTATGAGGCAAGATACAGAAGCTCCTTAGAGAGTTGTTTGAGCATGATCTAGATATGACATGAGTACATTGTGATGATAAAGAATCCCATATATATATAGTTGTGACTAGAATATCTCATATATTGAGACAATGCAGATGTTTGAAACAAGCTCAAGCTTTTGGTTGGACCCTCCTTGAGAGGGAGGATGATTATGGTATCCTTTTGTGATTTATATGATTATTTTTGCTTTGACATGATATTTGATTTGATGTTTTGTATGAACATGAAACAATTGCCATTGAGACAAGCTGATACCAAACATGAGTAAGGTGAGACCAACGCTAATCGAGGACACTAACCCAACTCTTCCCCTTGTTTGAGTTCCCAGGGTGATGAATTGAGGGAGAAGGGATCCTGGGGTTGAGGGAAATTTGGAAAATAGGGCATGACCCCTATCTGTTAGACACAAGGTTGAGGGTGCTACTCCGTTGTTTGGTCTTTTCAGAGTATACCCCAATTAGCATCATATCCATAAGAAAAGCTTATTGGGAATACAACTCCTCATTTGGCCAACGAGTTGAGAGTGTATTTTGGGGTGTAAAACCCAAGGAAATTATGATGCATGTGTAGACCACATGACTACTGAGAGTCATTTTTTGGGAACATCGGTAGGCAATAGGATTTTGGGTTGAGGGTAAGCTCCCCAATGAAATTCTGAGTTGTGGGTAAGCTCCTCGATGAGATTCTAGGGTCAAGGGTGTACTCCCCTATATGATGGGTTATCCTATTACTCGATATGGGGTTATATATGTATGACTCCCCCATGAGATTCTAGGTCGATATGTGCTCCCCGATGTGGTTCCAAGTTGAGATGTGCTCCCTGATGATATACTCTCTGATGACAATCAATGATGATATTATGGGTACCATCCTATTGGCAGAGATTCCAGGTAGTAGGATAATGTATAGAGGGTGGTAGCTTGAGCTCCCCTTCGGTAACAAATTCTTCTTCTTCTAGATTCGAGAATGTTCAACATATGAGTAGGAACAATAAATAGATAAGAAGAGGATAGATCGAGATGTACAATAATTATTTTTGATGATGAGACACTTGAGATGGACATGGAATGATGACTACATGACAGATGTGATTAGTGATGATACATGATGACAATTGAATATTTCAGAATGGCATATTGATCGATGGACATATACTAGTAGGTGGAATTCTCCCTAGTTGAGAGGGATTGCTAATTTTTGAAATTGCATTCAACTTCCAACTTGGATAGCTCAAATGACCAAGATTATTATTTCGTTAGATTCCTCTTTTCTAGAGGACCAAAATTGACCTAACGATCACCCAATTTGGTCAAGCGGAAGTTGAGTTATGAATTATTTATTCATACATGTATTATGGAATGGGTCGGCTCAAACCACATGGGTGACTGCTTAGGTCGGCCTTAACCCCAAGTGGACCCTCATGAAAGCCTATAAATAGAAGAGACCTCAAGCTCATTTTGACACATTTGATCAAGCTATCATCTCTTCTCTTTTGTATTGGCTCACATAGGTTAGATGAAAGGAGTTCATGCAAGGGTCTGAAATCACAAGCGTGAGGTTCACTCTGAGTTCGAGTTTTTTGGTTTATGGACACTGGCATAGAACAAGGAATTTTAGTTCCTAGAATTTGGCACAAAGTGGTAATGGTAGCATCCAAAGAACCTTGGACATTCACACAAAGGCTTATGGAGTGTCCAAGGCTCCAGAAGAATATCTAGAGGTGTCGGTCCTCAGACACTTGCACATATTGTTCATGAGAGTGTCTAGGTTTTCCTAGATGCATGCACAGTAACTACATCGAGCATCCAAGGGTTTTCGGGAGGATCTGGTAAATTGGTCCTTAGACGCATGTACAAAATGGCCTGGGAGCATGCAAGCTTTCATAGACGCTTGCACAACTCCTCCTTGTTGCATCCAAATCTCAAAAATGAGATTTCTGTATTTCAAAGATTCTGCTAAGTGATAGAAGTATTCAACATTGTGCAGCACAGTGACAACCATATATATCTATTGACTTCAATTTGTGACAACACATTACAACCATCAATAAGATGATTTTGATTTCAAGCACGATTAGATCTATTTCAAGGATATCATAGTTGTTTTGTTTCTTAGAAAAAGTTATGGATCATTGTATTCTCTTTTTTGTATTGTTTGATGACAATCGAAGAAGAAGAATATTTGCAAGGTTTTTCCCCATAGTGGGTTTTTCCCTAGTCTCAGACCAATCCTGGTGTCTCTATGTGTTTGCATGCTTTTCTTATACTATTCCTTTTATGTTCCGTTGCATTGATCATGATGATGATGTGGTCCTTTATATATAATTGCACATGTTGATGTATAATGGTGTAGATTTGAATAATGGAATAATGATATGGGATAAACTTAATGTATTAATGATGAAATACAATTATCAAAGCAAAGAACAATATAGCCCTATGAAAAATTAACATCCTGTGTCTACACATGTGTCTCCTTGTCAAATGTCTTAAAAACCTCAAGCTATTCTATGTAAATATCTCCTCAATCACTCCATTGAGGAAGGAAATATCCACATCAATTTGGTGGATCTTCCACCCCAACTGCTCAACTAATGCTAGAATAGTTATGATAGAGTAATATCTAGCCATTGGGGAAAATGTATCCTTGTAATCAACTCCCTATACTTGTGAGAAGCCTTTGGCCACAAATATGGCCTTGTACTTCTTGATACTTCCATCAATTGCATGTTTCACCTTATATATCCATCTAGAACCAACCACTGGCTTGTTCTCTGGTCTTGGAACCACCTCCAAAAAATTGTTCTTCATAATGGAATCATACTCCTCCGCCATGGCATCTACCAATACAGGTTCGGAAAAAAATGTATATGTATGGTGATCTCCTCTTATTGTGCAAGGATGTAGGAGCTCCCACGTGCTTATGTGCATATTTCACTGACCCATTATCCTCTCTAGTTATCTTCCTCCCCTCTCTGGAAGATAATGGCTGAGGTGCCTCCACTTGGACTCCTCTCTGATCATCCACATGTGTATATTCTACAACATCCTGAGGCTCTGACTGAGGCTCCTCCTTTGGAGCTAGAAGCTCCTCCTCTGGTGGATTACTCAACTCTCTCTAGAGAGATTGTCATAGCCTTCTCCTCATCAAATCTGACGTCTCTCGTCATCATTGTTATCTAGAGTGAGGGAAAATACACCCGATAGTTATGAGATATCTCCGTGTATCCTACAAATATCCCCATCTTAGTTGTAGGCTCCAAATGTTTATTTATAACCTTGGAGACATGATGATAAACTATAGCTACAAAATTTCAAAAATTTGATACATCTAGCTTCCTCCCAGAGAAAGCTTCTTTGGGTGCAATAATGTCAAGTATTTTGTGAGGGCTTCGGCTCTGGAAATAAATTCTTGTATTCCAAGCTTCTTCCTAAAAGGATAATGACAATCCTTAGTCATGCAAGATTGCTCTTGCAGCCCCTACAATGCTTCTATTTTTCCTCTCTTCCACACCATTTTTTTGTGGGTTATGGGGTTCAATTAGTTCTCTTCTAATACCTTCCTTGGAAAAAAAATATTTGAAGGCATTAAACAAAAAATCTCGTCCATTATCACTTCTTAGAGATTTATATTTTTGTCCAGTCTCATTTTTAACTAATGCTTTGAATTAACACAATTTTGCAAACACTTCATCTTTCTTCTTCATAAAATATATCCAACACTTGTAGGAAAATTCATCTCTGAAATTACATAATACCTATGTTTTTTAACTAAGACTATTGAAAATGGTCCACATACATCTAAGTGGACTCACTCCAAGATGGCTTCAAATCTACTATCTCGGCTCTGGAAGGAGGATTTCACATATTTTCCAAGGGTGCATACCTTGCAAAAATCATGTTGGTCAAGGGTTCATTTTGGAAGTCCTGTGGTGATATTCTTCATGATTTTCAAAGCTCGATGGTGTATTTAACACATGCGCCTATGTCAAAGTTCTCCAACATATAGAATATGAACACGTTTTGCTTTGATTCTCAATGTAGTGCATGCATCCACCTCCATTTTGTAGAGTTTTTTAACTCTAACACCAATTTTTTTTACTTGTCCAATAGAAAGATGCTTCAGCAACAATTTCCCTTTACTTAACACCACATCATAACCTCTATCCTCTAATACAACTACAAAAATCAAAATTTTCTTCAACCCAGGCACATACATTACATTTTTTAGGTGAAGATGGGAGTTTGACTCCCTCTTAAAGGTGACAATACCAATCCCTTTGGTACTATACATACCATCATTTCCATGTTCTATGTGTAATTATAGGTGCTCTCCTCTAGGCTACTGAAGAACTCCTTAGATTTTGTCATATGAAATGAGGCTCCAGATTCCAAGTACCATACAATGACTAGTACAGTACTTGCCATGGATGCAATGAGAGTGAAATCCAATTCGAATTATGATGTGAGAGAATCACATCCTACTCCTCTTGTAGGATTGTTCCTAGATTTCATTTTCAGACACTTGGTTGCATAGTTTCCATATTCATGGTAGTGAAAACATTAAGTTTTACTGAGGTCCTTCTTCTTGCCATGGTTTTGGTTGGATTATGCCTTGCCTTGGGCCTTATTTCCCTTGGAATTATTTCCTCTTCTTGCTAGAGAAAAGTTTTCTTCCTCCTCATATTTGGATGTGACACCATCTCTAGTGTTTCTTTTGATCTCCTCCTACATCAAATCAACCCAAAGTATCTCCCAATCCGGTATCTCGTCTCTTCCATTCACTGAATCCTAATAGTTGTGCCAGGATTTTGGAAGGCCAAGGAGTGCTAAGCTCACAAGTTCAAATGATGGCACATTTTCTCCAACTCCTCAAAGCTCATCTTGAACCTTAATGGATCTGGTTAGGTACTGAGGAATGGTTTCATTTTTCTACATTTAATGCTCTTGATTTTATTTCTCAAAAATAATTTGCTAGCATCATTGCTGCTCTGGAATTGATCTGTGAGATTTTTAAACATTGCAAAAGAAGTATTATTTCCATGCAAGTTCAAAACCACATGATATCTAGTATCCTCTAGAATAATCCTCCTGGATTTTGTTGTGTCTTTCTTCCACTGAGAAATTGCTTGGGCATATGATGTTGTTATTTTTGGAATATCAATTTGTGTATATTCCCATACTCCATTTTTATCTAGGACAACTTCCATCCTATATTTCCAAGCACAAAATATTGAGGTTCCCTCCAATGCATATTCAAGCCTCAATCCATTGAAAGACATTTTTTCTACACTGAAGAGAATCTGCATCAAAAGGCTCTGCAAATCAAAAATTTGATGAGAGAATATATCGAACAAGGTTTCTATGTAATATTTTGTAGCTTTGATACCATGTAACAATTTCAAGAAATTTACTACTGCTAATGGAATCGAATTGAAATCAAGAGACATAAATTTCTTCTATTATTCTGCATAAAGGAAAAGACACACGATATAAACACATGAAATAACATGAAACCATTAAAACACAAGGAACACAATGATTTTACATGGGAACCCATTTGGAAAAAATCCCTCAACCACTTTACATTAATTTAGATGATAGTATGGATCAATCATAATTTTTTGCTTCAATCTTGAATAACACTCTGCACTGCAATTATGATCTTCTACTCACTAACCTTCTCTCACCAACACTTAGCTAACGTAGGCCTCAAATTTCCTCCTATTTCCTTGAAAAATCCTTGAGGAAATTAGCCCCTAAAAAATATGAGAATTCCCTATTTCCTTGCGTGAAAGATTTGACCACCTGCTCAATTCCAAATCCCTATACACTCAACTAGTATACAATTGATAATTACATTGCACCTTTTCCTCCACTCCAACTAGGAAATTTGAATTCCATGCATGAATGGGACTATTTTTAGTAAATTGATCAGTTAACTAAGAGATCAGTGAGTTAACAATTGTTATAACTACTCAATTGAACTCCTACTGACCCCACTAAATACTAAAGCTCAGCTAACTTAGTTTAGCTAACAATAACTCCACCAAATTGCTAGATTTTGGCAATCAACTCATGCACAACTCTACTTATAGCCTATTGGTGAGCCCCAATATTGCAGAAAGAATGTTGCAACTCTTGGGATGCAAACTTTACTTTTATCAACCCGGTAGTTCGTAACAAACTTGGAAGCGTCGGTGCTATATGCACAAGTACTAGTTCTCACCGCAGGTTGTCACTTGATCAGCTGGCACGAGATCACTAAGAGCTCAAGCCAACTTCTATATATTTTAGAATAATCTCTATGTGTGATGAAAGGAAAGAAATATTACTCTACAGATGCTATTCTAACTGCAGAAAGGAGTAAGACTGGAATGTAAAGAAAAGCCTAGTAAACCCTAATTGACAATCTAATTCTACTTTTTCCAAAAACACTATGAAAATCATGAAAGAAATGCCATTACCTACTCAAGGAAGTAAACAACATCTAACTATGCTATTTTTGGAAGTAAATAAGCAAAAAACATATTTTTGGATTTTTATGTGTTTTTATGTGAATTTAACATGCATCTAATTTATTGTGTGTGAGTGTGGCAGCGAACAGGTGGCGTTAGAGGGCAGTTTTGGAGCTTGGGAGGATGTAGGATGGTGTGGATGGGTCCTAGGAGATCTTAGGTGGCCTTCTGGAGGCCTTTCCCACACTTGGCCTTCAAAAGAAAGCCTACAGGAAAAACTACAAGAGGACACACAAAAACTACAAGAGAAAAACAGGGAAACTACAGGAGGCCGAGAGCAATTTTTGTTGTTTTGAGGGCGCGAGAGTGGGTGGAAAAGGTGGATGAAGGTTGGAATGAGCTGTTAGGGTGCCTAAGGTCTACCATGAATCACCATGAGAGAGAAATATGATTGGGTTTTCTCAAGGAGAGAGGAAGAAGTTCTATGAAAAATGAAGGAAACTAGGGCAGAATTGAGGTGAGGTTTGAGAGACCTATAGGGCATGGCTCAAATGGAGGGTGTGATTGCTGGTAAGATGGCCTATTTCTGGAAGAGATATACTGCATAGAAACTAACAGTCCCAAGAAAATCAAGCAACCAATGAAATGAGTGCATCCTAGGAAAAACAGAGTTTTTCATTAAAATGGCCTAAACTATGATGTATAGAAGGAAATACTGGGAAATGTTGTAAGAAAGGAAAGCATGAAAAAGGAATATTGCAAATCAGGAATTGAATATGATAAAGAAGATCTAAAGCAAAGAAAATCTAGACTATCAACCTACTAGAGAGTTGCAAACACTAGAAGTCCTAAGAATAAGGAAAATCTGTGTTTTTGGGGCAGCAAGAGAGTCTTTGCCTCAAATCATAGTCCGAGAGGGAGGAAGAGAGGCCAAGGAACTATTTCCAGCCTTTTGAATCTTCTTTGATCACTGCATAACCTGCTACAGAAAGCAGAAATGGAAGCAAGCTACTAAATCATCAAAAACAACCTATTCTTAACCATAAGAGAAATACATCTAACAACAAACTAATCTACAAACTGAAGTAAAGCATACAAATACAAGTAAAGAGAAGCTTGGCTGCTTGGATTGGGCCCTAACCCAAGAGATTTATCCCTTTGAGGTAACTCAGTGTTAGCTCAAAAAGGATACCCTCTTCATTATCAAAAAATAGCAAGATTGCATAAAACTGTCATAAAATAGTAAGCTCGAAATTTGAGCAGAGTTTACACAGGAAAAAAAAAGTTAACCATAGTGAGGCCCTAGGCCTCTCTACTTATACATCTAAAGCTACCAATAGATTCCTTAAAATTAGAGAAGCTTGGCTCCCAAAACTCGAGATAACTATCAATCATCTTCCACTTGCTCAGCTGCCTTCTAGTGCATGATTCGGCTGCTTATACTCCGAGCTAAATGAAGGGGAATTCGAAGTGAGGAGCAATAAATGAGGGGGATTCCCTCCTATAAGTCCTCTCCTTTGTCTACTTCGAGTTATTGCTACAGTTTGACCACTAGATCCTTGACTTTGACCTTGAAATCCATCAATAATCTGCATTAAATACATGTTAGACCACATGGCATAATAATTAACTCAACTAAATAAGAAAATCATACAATAAGCTAAGTGAATGGTTTATTTGACTAGGTCAAGAGGTAAAATGAACCCATATAATTACCCATTTATGAGGCTCATCATCACCTTCCTACTGAAGGTGTTTCTCATCCTCTAAGCAACCTAGTCAATATCTTGGTCTTTCATGGCCCTGGTGGCCTCCCTAACACTCCAGGCTTCTGATGTGGTATGATCATGTTCTCCATCAAATCCTTCCTTTATGTGTATGTCCTTCTGCTGCTCCTTCTCTTCTTCTTCTCTTCTGCCTTCCAACATGCCTAAATGAGTGGAGGACTTAGCTTGAGGCCAATTCAGTTGACCTTCAACCTTTGCATGGAACGCTTGTGCATTGGCACTCTTTTCAATGCCTCCTTCAACCTCATGGGGGAATGGTATTATCTGATCTACAAGCTATGGGGTAGGGTGTTCCACATTCTCATGCATGCATGCACATAGTCATCCCCAAGTATCCTAAGCATATCTTCAAAGTGTGCAATGGCTTGTTCCTGATTGGCTAGATATTTAGGGGCAATCTGAGGGTCATTGGAAAGCAAGTTGTGTGTGCTGATGAGTGCCATAGGATTTGATGGCTTAGCCCTTATCATCAATGGTTCATTCTACTATTTTATTAAAAATATTTTCATTTCTATTGCCCTCAGTTCTTCATGGTTCAACCAAGACGCCATGGCCATTAATTGCAGATCCCCTAGCTTGGCATTGGGGTCCCACACATTCAGGTCTATGAGGGCCATGTTGTGTAGATAGAAATCTGCCATCTTTTGTCCTTGAAGGTGCTTTGGTCACACAAATCCATGAACTACCTGTAGTATTGGAAAGGCATTATGCCTCTTTTTGCCAAAGTTTTTATTTAGAATTGAAGCCATTGATGCTTCATATAGAGGCCATAAGATTTGGCTAGTGTTCTGCATTGTAATGCTTCTATGGATAAGCTAGCCATGTATGCCAAATGAGTCTCTTTCTCTTGTAGCTGCCTCCTTAGTAATTCATTCTCATTCTCAAGGTGGATTCTTGTAATGGCTTCTCTATCTTTGAGAGCACTCAATTTCCTACCCATTTCCTTGAGTTTGTCTTCCATGTGCCCAATATCCTCAACTCCTTTCGACTTGGCTATCTGCATCCACCTATGTGTTCTCACTCTCTCTTTTTCCAATTCGAAAAACAGTGGAATTGCAAATTTCTGTGGGATTATATTTCCTCCCTCAAGTAGTCTGTAATAGGAGTCAAGATTTGGCTGGGGGTCAGGTTCTTGTAACTCTTGTGCTTCCTCTTTCACCTCTAGCTATCCTCCTATCTTTTCCTCAAGTTTTTTTGTCTCCTGTAGTTTGGAAAATGTCTCTTGTAGGACTATTTTAGCCTCCTGTAGGTCTGGTTTGGGGTCCTGTAGAATTTCTTTTCCCTTCCATGTAGAAGATCTTGTAGTCCTCCTTTCATTGGATATGGGTGTCTTTGAAGGAGATTCTTTCACCTTGGAATATGGTGAATCTTCAATGTTAATGGGAGTCTTTGATGAGGGCTGAGGTTTGCTTGTTTTAATTCTAGTACTCTTCCTTGCCCTGAAATACATGGAGGTTTTTCTTTTCCTCTTCTGCTTCTGATTTATTGGTGTACTGAGGGCAGTGAGGGAAACTACTGCTTCTCTTCCAAAGTTTGAGGGGACTCTTCTCCTTGCTCTGCCCTCTCTACCTCCTTTTCTCCCTCTTCTATTTCTTTTTCCTCCTACTCTGTCTCTTTTTCTACCTCCTGTTTTGTCTCTTCAACTCTCCCCTCCTCTATTTCTTTTCTTTCCTCCATCCTCTCTTGCTCTACTACGTCACCATTGGCTTCAACTTCTCCTCCTTGTTGTTCTCCCTCCTCACTGACAGCAGGACTGACATCATAGGTTAATGTCTTAATGTCATCCCCAGCTGTCATATTTCTGAAACTTTCCATGCCATAGGGATTGTAAGGGTATGGAGGGCTTCTTCTACTAGGATCTTGATTAGGCCATGGTGAGATAGCTACTGTGAATTTCCTTATTATACCTTGGTGTTGGAGTCAATGAGGGATTGAAGGAGAAAGTAAGGGATACTAAGATTTTGATGTGATGGGGTATCCATGTGATATCTCAATTCCTGGAGGATTCTGAAATGATATCCACAAACAATGTTGTGCCTCCCCTCACAAGAAATGTATTTGATCACTTGGTAGCTAACCTCATCCTAGGGATATGGTACACTAGCCCTCCTAATTCCATTTTTGTCTTCAATGGGGGTTTCATTACCTTGGAAAATTTTCCTCTTGGCAGCTTGGCCAATTATTTTCTCATATTTTTTCCAAGGTAGCCCAAGAGGAATGGTAGTGACCCTATTGATAAATTCAGGGGTTATTTCAATGGAGAGGTCTCTAATGGTTATAGTAGCATGAGTTCCTATGTGAGGGACCAGAGAGAGAGCAAATTCATGGGAAATTTCATCATCAAACCCTCTAAACTTCTCAAAGAAATTCATCTAGTTTGCCCTTGTAAATATTTCCACCACTTGAGGATGTGCATGGAGTCTAGTGGAGTTAGTGTGCTCTTTTCTCATGAACCCCCTATCATACTACCTGTACTTATTTTGAAAAACCGGATATGGAGGTGGAGACAAAGAATTTTGAGTGAAATAGAAAAATAGAGGGGATTGTGTTTTTTTTTAAACATTATTTATTTCTTTATTTCTTTATATAGTTTTTTAATGTATTTATACCCTCTTAAAGACTTATTTTATCTTCAATTTGAGACTGATATTCAATAGAAGGAATTCATGAACCCTACCTCTTTAGACTGAAATTCATGCCAAAAATCACATTTCCTCCCTTCAAAATGACTCACTGCTCCTCCAGCAAAAGCCTGTTGTCCCTCCTGTAGATTTCCTGTAGGTGCTCCTGTAGAAAACCTATAGGGCTCCTGTAGAAGATGTCGAGAGAAAAAATATGGAGGAAATCGATGGAGGATGGTGGATATGAGGCTGTGGGGGCATAAGAAGACTAATTTGTGGTTGAGTTACAAGGAGAAGCTAAGGAAAATGTGGTGAGAATGCGTGGGGAGGAGTGCTCATTACCTTTTATGGTTGTTTTCAGTTATGAGTGCTGAGCTGGCAAGGTGTACGTTGCCCAGATTAGGACCATTGGTCCCCACTTGCTTGGTCATCATGACCCCCTTCATAATCATCCCCTCATTACTGCATCAAAGTTAACTCTTCCTCCCACTACCTGTCCTTCACATCTTTTGCTTTAGTTGACTATGCACAAGTGTGGGTGATATCTCAGTTAAGTGGAGTCAACTAAATGAAGGTGGCCAAGTTAACTAGCCACCTTTCCCTCTTTTTATTTCAACCATCTCATTGCCTTCGTATGATTCTTAATTACACAAATGCAGATAGAGGAGTGACTTAGCTAATTACCTGTAATCCAAGTGAATTTGCTACCATTAGCTATGAGGTGTTGTGGCTTTCTCTACTGCATGCCTTCATTTTCCTTCATGCATGTTGTCTCTACTTGCTGATGTGTTGTTGTGTGTTTTTGTAGGTTCTTCTTTTGCTAGAGCTGAGCTACATGTGCCTTTTCAACCTTTAGATGTGTTTTCCCTTGTTGCTGGTGCTGGACTTCTATGGGATCAGCTGCTACAGGAGCTCTTGTAGCTGCTTTTCCCCTTGAAACTTCAGCTATTTCCCTGTGCTTGGAGCTTGAGAATGATGCTAGAGGTGGAGATGAATGATGGAGGGACAGTAGGTAAGCTTCAGGTAAAGTTAATGGTGACTTTTCCTCCTTTTATTTATTTATTTATTTATTTATTTTTAACTGAAAAAATGTTTTTTTGTGCTTTTTCTTGGAAAGGAAAAATAATAATAATAATAATGCTTGGAGTGTGATGCAGGCTTGGAAATGATGGCAAGGGGGTTTGAAGATGGTAAGAGGGATTATATGTTCCTCATGAAGATTTTCTTGTCCCTAAAACTACCTCTTGTAGACACTTTTCACTCTCTGTAATTCCTACAGGAGCCTCCTATAGAAAAAATAGAACCTCCTGTAGAAAACATAGTTTTGGAAGAAGAGGTACAATGGGGTGAAAGAGATGCCAAAAATGATGGAGGAAGGTATGAAGAAGATGAGATGGATGCTGATATGAATGTCAGGGTCCCCTTGGCACCTTCTTCTGCTCCCTGTAGTCCTCCTACAAACCTGCAATGCAATAAAAATTCATTTTTTCTCTCTCTCTCCTTTTTTTTTTTGAAAACAACTAGGGCACCTCAGAGAGGTTTTCACCTTAATTGCCTACCCTAGGTGCCTCCAAGGGAGGTTTTCACCTAGGGAAAGTATTCCTTTCCCCCTTTTTTTTTGACATCATTTCGCCGCCTTAGAAGAGGTTTTCAACCCAATGATGGGACTTAAGCGCCTCATGGAGGTTTTCACTTGAGTCCTTATTTTTTCTTTTTCTTTTTCTTCAGTGAGTGAGTGAAGTGGAAGCTAAGACATGCTCCACTGCCATCACTATTTTATTCAAATCTTTAATAAACTCTCGCTTGGAGAGGGGTTTCTTGTAGACTTTCAATCGATGTCCATTAACAAGCATGGCGATGGCTTCATCATCAATGGCTCTGATCAGAACTGAACCATTGTCATTGCATTTCTCCACAGTGTAGGGTCCCAGCCATCTTGTCCTCGGTTTGCCTTTGAAATCCTTGTCTTGAATCATAGAGTAGTGCCCAATCTCCCTCTTGGAATTACTTCTCCCTGATATTTCTATCATGCCATATCTTTCTCTGAAGCTGAACTACCTCTATATGGAGAAGGGCTTGCAATCTATATTCATCCAATCCATTGAGCTAAAGTAATCTCTCCTTCTGTCCATGGTTGAGGTCTAGGTCCAGCTGAGCTGCCATCCTTAGGGTATTGAATTCAAACTCTATTGACAGTAAAGCCTTATTCCCATAGACCAGTTCATAGGGTGTGAACCTGGTGGTGGTCTTCCATGTTGTGTTGTAGACCCAAGTGGCCTCAACTAATCTATCCACCCAATATTTTCTACTACTACTCACTACCTTGGTTAGGATCCCTTCCAATGCTCTGTTAGTGACCTCCACTTGCCCATTGGCTTGTGGATGTAAGGGGTGGAAGTCATGTGCTTGATCTTATGATGTGTGAGTAGGTCTTCAATCAGGTTTGAAGTGAACTGACAGCCTTGGTCTGTGACCAACTCTCTCAGATACCCGAACTTGTAGAATATGTGCTCCCTCAAAAACTTAGCTACTTTTTCCTCTCTCACTGCTTTGATTGTTTTTTTCTCTACCCACTTTGTTAGGTAGTCAGTGCACATAATGATGTACTACTTCTGTTTTGAAGGGGGGTTGATAGGCCCCACAAAGTCCATGCCCCACTTTTCAAATGGCTCAAAGTTCACTTGAGGTTGCATGGGAATTTCATCCTTTGGAGTGGGTTTCCCCATCCTATGACACCGATCACACTAGCTCGTGTATCTCCTCATATCCTGATGAAGAGTGGGCCAGTAGTAGCCTGCTTGTAATATATTGAAGGCAGTTCTTTTTGCTACAAAATGACCTCCACAAGGCCCGTCATGATAGGTCAAGAGGATGTCAAAGACTTCCTCCTCCCTGACACATCTTTTCAAGATCTGATTTGGGCCAAGTTTGAAGAGATTGCCTCTAATCTAGGTCTTTTCCTTACTCTCTTGTTCTTCTCTTTTGAGGATAGGTGTGGTGAGAACTGTGTTGAAACCAAGTAGTTTTCTATATCAACAAACCATGGAGAGAGTACTGATATAGCAAATAGGTGTTCATCTAGCATTTGGTCATCCACCATTCCTTCTTCACTTGTAAGAAAATTTACTCTAGACAAAAGACAACAACAACACTCTCTTTACCAAGATTATCAATAATGGTCAGCTCAAACAGTTGCAATAAAAGAAACCATCTAATAATGCGAGCATTTACATCTAGCTTTTTCATTAAATATCTAATTGTAGCATGATCAGCATGCACAAAGGTTTGGTAGCCTGTGATATAATGTCTGAATTTGTTTAAGGAATGCACGATAGCTAGGAGTTCCTTCTTGGTCGCTGTATAGTTTAACTCTGCCTTTGACAAGTTTTTGCTTATAAAGTATATGGCATAAGATAACTTTTCATCAATTTCTCCTAAGGCCGTTCCTGTTTCTTTGTTCGAGGCATTTGTGTGAATGTGAAAGGGTAGGACCCAGTTTGGGCTTCTGAGAATTGGGGCAGTCACTAACTTACTCTTCAGGGCATCTAGGGCTTCTTGACAGTTTTCCGACCATATGAACTCAACATCTTTGCCTAGGAGGCCAAACAAAGGAGAGGCTAACTTGCTAAAGTATTTAATGAATCTCTTGTAATATCCAGCTAAGCCTAGGAAGCTTCTGACATCTCTCACCTTTTGAGGAGGCGGGACCGTTTGGATGATGGCAATTTTGTTGGGATCCACCTGTAGTCCTTGTTGAGATATTGCATGACCTATCACGGTCCCTTCAATCATAATAAATTCACATTTTTCCAAATTGAGGGATAGGTTCATCTCAATACACTTTTCTAGAACTTTTCCTAAGCTAGATAAAGCTTCTTGAAAGTCAGAGCCATAAGGAGTAAAATCATCCATGTATATTTCTACTGCATCATGAACCAGTTCAGAAAATATACTCAATACCGCTCTTTGGAAAGTGTCTGGAGCATTGCACAAACCAAAATGAAGGACCCGGTATGCAAAGGTACCCCAAGGACAAGTGAAAGTGGGCTTAGCTTGGTCCTCCAGGCTTATTTGAATTTGATTGTAACTACTAAACCCATCTAGGAAGGGGAAAAGATTTTTCCTTGCCAGACCGTCTAACACTTGATCTATGAAAGGTAAAGGAAAATGGTCCTATTTAGTGGCTTTGTTCAATTCCCGATAGTCGACATAGATTCTCCACTTAGCATTTTTCTTTGGCACTAGCACCAAAGGAAAGACCCATTCACTATCAGAGATGGGATAGATGAATCCTACATCAAGCAATTTTTGCAGTTCTTCCTTAACAATATCTTTAAGTGCTGGGTTCATCCTCCTTTGAGGCTGCCTGACTGGCTTGCAATATTCCTTTATGTATATATGATGAGTACAAACTGAAGGGTGCACTCCCTTCATCTCCTTATAACTCTAGGCGAAGGCATCTAGATGTTTTCTCAATGTGCTGCATAGCTCCTTCTCCTGGGAAGTAGATAGGGATGGATTGATTTTCAATGTTCTTTCTCGGTTGAACTCTATGTTTTTAACACAGAGAGAAGTGGGATCGGCTACACAGAGATCAGTTGAGCGGTTGTTTTTGGTTTCTCTTACTATGTCTTCTAATGGTGATACACTAGGAGGTGGATTCTGAATCAAATTTTCAATCATATCATCCTCATCTTATGGTTTTCCCCCCATGGTGATTTCTAATGTAAAAAGTGGTGCAGAATAAACTTCATCCTAATCCTCCTCCTCCAACCAGAGAGGTAAATCATGTTCTAGCAAGGGTTGGGTAGGAGCATATAGGATTAACTGCTTGGACATGTGCCCAGCATTTATGGTCATGTTCCCAGCTTGGCAGCTGATGTAGGCATCAACTGTAGTTAACCAGGGTCTTCCCAGAATGAGAGGATACCCAATGAGCTTTGTATTTGGCTAGAGAACTAAGAAATTAGTAGGGTACTCCCAAGAATCAATGGAGACCATCACATCTTCCACAATCTCCTCAGGGGTCACTGTGGGGCAGTCTGCTAGTTGTAGCACTATCGTGGTTTTCCTCAAGGAACCTTGGAGGTTAAGTTTGAGCATTATGTCCTTTGTCATCACATTAATGGTAGCTCCCAGATCAATTAATGTATGTGGGACCATTGTGCCATTAATGTGGACATCAATTACTGGGCTTCCAGGGTCCAGATATTTTGGATAGATTATCTACCCCAACATCAGGTCGGATAGTTGTCCTATGACATTGATGGTTGGGGCATCTCTCTTGTAGCTTCCTAGATGCCTAAAGCACTTCTCTTTGATAAACATATTTTAGGTAGGCACATCTTTTATGGATTGGAGAAGTGGTATCTTCACACATAAATGTTTCAATTCTCCCAGGAGTTCAGTCTCTTCTGGGGTAGGCTGGATTGTCATGGATAGTCTCTTAGGAAAGGGTGGATTTGCTTTAGGTTCGCTTTCTTCTTTATCTTCCTCAAACTCCCTAGGTGGAGGCTGGCTATTTCAGAGAACTTTCCCGGATCGCAAGTTAATTTCTTGAATCTCCACAACATAAGTTGGACATGATGGTTCCCCACTATACACTTGTTGAGCCTGTCTGTTGTTCGGGTTCGGATTTGGCTGGGCTAGCATTTAGGGTTACCTTGGTGGAGCAGAAGGTAGTGATTGTGGTTGGGCAGGTGGTGGAGGTAGAAGAGTGGGAAGAGAGTTGTATTGGGGCCTCCACCCCTGATGAGATGCATTCCACTGAGGTTGCGGCTAAGCATAGGATTAAAATGAATGGGTGGCTGGTTGGGCATGATATTGAGATGTGAAGGACCAAGGAGGAGGTGTGGATTAGGAAGGATGAGCAAGGGAGGCCCAAGAAGGTATGGAAGTGACTTGGTTGGGGTTGTAGTATGCCTAAGATGTCCCTTGCATCCCTTGCTGGTATGGTCTAAGTCCGTGCGGCCTCCTTTATTTTATGTAATAGATCTATTCAGTGACTCCTTCGGCCCCTTGGTATACAACATTAAGTCGAGGCAAGGAATGGAACTTACCTGTAGAATGATCTTCTTCACTGACTGAACAAACCCCTATAGAGTTCAATGGGCATTCATTCCTAGGATGCCTCCGGGTGCATCTAGGGCAAAAAATGGCCAAAGCCCTCTTTCCTTCCTCTTGTTTTCTTTTGATATGCAAGGTATCCATTTGCATGGCAAGAGTCTGTAGCATCTCACTCTTGAAGTCTTGCAACATGTTTCCAATTTCACCTTTAATGGATGAATTGGAAGAAGAGGTGCTGGCTATGGGTTGACTCCTCCTACCTTTCTCTCTGGCCACTCTAGAATGGTTTCTAAAAATAGTCTTTATGTCCTCATAGGATAGTTGGTAGAAGTATCCTCTGGCCAGTAGATGGAGGGTGTCTAAAAGGTCTTCTTGAATTCCCCTGAGTAGGACCAACTTCAGAGACTTAGGGTCAAGTGTACACCTGGCCCTTTTGTAATTGAGCTAGAACCTCTCTTCATAGTCTTCCAGGGACTCATCACTTCCTATGGTCATTCAGAAGATTTCTTCTTTAGTATTTTTTGACCTACAATAGTCTTGATACTTGTTGTTAAAAGCCTACTGCATCTGAGCCCAAGTTATGATGCTACTACCAGGTAATCCCATGAACCAGTGCAGTGTTGTGTCCTTGAGAGTAGAAGGGAACAGTTTCAACTTTTGCTCATCTTTTGCATAGTCATAAGTTTGACAGATGACAACAAACTCGAACAAGAAGGTGTTAAGATCTTCTGTAGTCAAACCATTGAAGTGAGGTAGGGATGAAGGACTTATATTCTTCATTTTGGTGTCCCCATTGGTCTCCCGAATGGAGAAGGTACCCTCTATTCTCTCTCCATTTCCCCTAGCATTTCTGTTTTTAGCCATTGGCTCAAGAGGAATGTTTTCTTCCTCTTATTCCTCTATAGGTTCTTCAAATATGTCTGGATGTTCACCTAATGGTTCTTCTTGATTGCAGCCACCAAAGAAGAGAGATGGTTGGCTGTGTGAAGCAGTGGGGGTGTTGCGAATTTTTTTTCCTAAGTTATCTCTACTCCTACGAGGCATGAAAGGAAATATTTTTGGTTGGTTTTTTGTTTTTTTTCCCAACACTGAAAGTACCTGCAGAAACTAAAACTGTGATTGAACAAAGCAAATTGCAACTAGCTAAAATGAACTTGCTGAATGGAAATTTGCAAAATTGAAAAGGAAAGTAAGGAAATGCATAACTTAAAGAAAAGAAATGACTAGTTTACTTTTGTCGAAATAAACTATTAGTAGAATGTTGCAATAGGAAATAGAAGAAAGCAATAATCATAGAATACTCTGATGCTTCCCCGATAATGATGCCAAAAAGTGGTGAGCACCAGTATTGTAGCAACAATGATGTAACTCCTGGGCTACCAACTTTACTTTTATCAACCCGATAGTTCGTAACAAACTTGGAAGCGTCGGTGCTATATGCACAAGTACTAGTTCTCAATGTAGGTTGTCACTTGGTCATCCGACGTGAGATCACTAGGATCTCAAGTCAACTTCTATAGATTTCAGAAGAAGCTCTACGTGTGATGAAAGGAAAGAAAGATTACTCTACATATGCTATTCTAATTGCAGACAGGAGAAAGACTGGAATGTAAAGAAAAACCTAGTAAACCCTACTTAACAAGCTAATTCTACTTTTGCCAAAAACACTTTGAAGATCATGAAAGAAATGCCATTACCTACTCAAGGAAGTAAACAACATCTAACCATGCTATTTCTAGAAGTAAATAAGAAAAAAACATATTTTTGGATTTTTATGTGAATTTAACATGCATCTAATTTATTGTGTGTGAGTGGGGTAGCGAACAAGTGGCGTTAGAGGGCGATTTTGGAGCTTGTGAGGATGTAGGATGGTGTGGATGGGTCCTAGGAGGTCTTAGGTGGCCTTCTGGAGGATTTTCCCACACTTGCCTTCAAAGAAAGCCTATAGGAAAAACTACAGGAGGACACACGAAAACTACAGGAGGAAAACAGGGAAGCTACAATAGGCCTACAGGAGGAGACTGAGAGAAATTTTAGCTGTTTTGAGGGTGGAAAAGGTGGATGAAGGTTGGAATGAGGTGTTAGGGAACCTAAGGTCTACCATGGATCACCAGGAGAGAGAAAGATGATTGGGTTTGCTCAATGAGAGAGGAAGAAGTTCTATGAAAAATGAAGAAAACTAGGGCAGAATTGAGGTGAGGATTGGGAGACCTATAAGGCATGGATCAGATGGAGGGTGTGATTTCTGGTAAGTTGGCGTACTACTGGAAGAGATCTGCTACATAGAAACTGACAGTCAACCAAGAAAATCAAGCAACCAATGAAATGAGTGCATCCTAGGAAAAATAGAGTTTTGCATTAAAATGGCCAAAACTATGATGTATAGAAGGAAATGCTGGGAAATGTTGTAAGAAAGGAAAGAATGCAAAAGGAATATTACATATTAGGAAGTGAACATGATAAAGAAGATCTAAAATAGAGAAAAATTGGACTATCAACCTACTAGAGAGCTGCAAACACTAGAAGTCCTAGGAATGAGGAAAATCTTTGTTTTTGGGGCAGCAAGAGAGTCTTTGCCTCAAATCATGATCCTAGAGGGAGGAAGAGAGGCCAAGGCACTATTTCTAGCCTTTTGAATCTTCTATGAACACTGCTTAACCTGCTATAGAAAGCACAAATGGAAGCAAGCTACTAAATCATCAAAAGCAACCTATTCTTAACCATAAGAGAAATATATCTAACAATAAACTAATCTATAAACTGAAGTAAAGAATACAAATACAAGTAAACAGAATCTTGGCTACTTGGATTGGGCCCTAACCCAAGAGCTTCAGCCCTCTGAGGTAACTTAGCGCTAGCTCAAAAATGAGTCATATTCATGATCAAAAAATAGCAAGATTACATAAAACTGTCATAAAATAGTAAGCTCGAAATTTGTGCAGAGTTTACACAAGAAAAAAAGAGTTGACCCTAGTGAGGCCCTAGACCTCTCTACTTATACATCTGAAGCTACCGATATCTTCCTTAAAATCGGGGAGGCTTGGCTCCCAAAACTCAAGATAACTATCAATCATCTTCCACTTGCTCGACTGCCTTCTATTGCATGATTCAACTGCTTGTACTCCGAGTTGAATGAAGGGGAATTTGAAGTGAGGAGGAATAAATGACGGGGATTCCCTCCTATAAGTCCTCTCCTCTATCTACTTCAAGTTATTGCTACAGTTTGACCACTAGATCCTTGACTTTGACCTCAAAATCCATTAATAGTCTGCATTAAATACATGTTAGACCACATGGCATAATAACTAACTCAACTCACCTTATAAGCATAAATATAATCAGAAAATCATACAATAAGCTAAGAGAATGGTTGATTTGACTAGGTTAGGAGGTAAAATGAGCCCATGTAATTACCAATTTATGAGGCTCATCACCCATAACTCAAATTTATTGATTTAACTAGGAGATAAAGCCATGTCACTCCACCTAACTGCAATCCAAGTCATCCTGGTGATGGGAAAATCAAATTTCTCTATTTGACTAAGGCACAAGTAAAATGGAGCCTTTTCTTGCTATAAATTTAATATTTATAAACAATATAATAATAATAATTAATATTAAATTGTATATTTATGTTTAAAAATGATTTTGAATTTTTTTCCAAAGATTCATAACATTCATTTTACTTAATTTATATCTATAAATTTATTGTAACATACCCCTTTAATTTACTTTGGTAAGAGAGTTGATAATGGCGAATTCAGGGCCCATTGGATCTTGACTTATGCAAGAACACAAAAAAATAAAGATATAAACATAAACACAGAGATGCACAAAAAATAAAACTTCATTTCATTAACATCAAAGAACTAAAATATGCTTACATACATAATGGAAATAAACTAGCTTGGATGATGGTAGCTTATCTTTGAGAAGAGATGTGATGGATACATGCTTCTAAACTATGTTACAATGAGGCTCAATGGCCTTTTTATTATTAAATAACAAAGGAGAACCCTAAACAACCAAAACCATAACCCCAGGAGATGAAACATGAAGAGTTTGTGGACCTTGTTAGGGTTAGTTGTGCATCCAACTTCTCGGGGTCGTAACATGGTCAAATGATCTCTATTTGGCACATACGATACATTTTTGGAAATATCTCTTCAAGTACTAAATTTTTTTCCATAGGCCCTTTCCTATGGCTATGGGCCTACTGAAGACCTCAAAAAACTCTGTTTAGGGGGTCAAAACAACTTTGGAAGTTTAGGACCCAAAAAACAACTAAAAATAGTAAATTCTCCTATAATCAAGGAAATGGGTGAAATCAATTGGAGTTGTAGGTGGAATACACAGGTGGTCAACAATATCCACCTATATTAGTATAGTTTCATATGTTTTCTTGATTATAGTAACATTTACTATTTTTAGTAGTTTTTCGGGTCCTAAACTTTTGGCGCTATTTTGAGCCCCTAAACGACATTTTTTTGAGGTACGCAATAAGCCTATAGCTATAGGAAAGGGATTGTGGAAAATATTGTAGTACTAAGACATCTCTTTCCAACGAGGTATCATAAGCGCCAAACAAAGATCATATGACCAAGTTATGACCCTAGGAAGTTGGCTGCCAAACTAACCCCAACGGGGCCCACAAACTCTTGTTGTTTCATCTCCTGGGGTTAGGGTTTTGGTTGTTTAGGGTTTTCCTTTTTTCTAAAATAATAAAAATGTGCTTGAACCTCATTGCAACCCACTTCAAAGCCATGTAGCTGTCGCATCTCTTCTTAGAGATAAACTACCATCCCCTGAGCTAGTTTATTTCCATTTTGTATGTAAGCATATTACAGTTCTATAATGTTAATGAAATGAAGTTTTATTTCTATTGCATCTCTGTGTTTATGTTTATATATGTAATGTTTTTCATTCCTACATAACTCTAGACCACCACTTTATGGTCATGGAAATGAGATTAGGAGGGTTGCACCCTCGGTTTGTATTTTTTATTTTTTCTTCCTTTTCATACGTTTCTACATATTTCCTTCTTTCCCTTTCTTATGCATAGGGAATGACAGCTACCAACCTCATGATGCCACATGACGGTTCACTATAGGCTCACTCACCAATAGGTAAGTAGATGGTTGAGACATATACATCTCCCTACTTCTTGGTGCCATCTCATGTCCCGACTCTCGACCTCCTGACCTTCGACCTAGTCAGGGTCAACATGTCAACTGCGCATCTCTCCGTTAGCACACAACCTGACCTCCCAACTTCCGAACAAGTGAGGGTCGGCCCATCCTAGAGCATGTAACATTACTTCCTTCTGAAAGCCCAACCACTAACCTTCAACCTAGTTGGGTCGACACATCAACCACACGTTCGTCCATCAGCACGAAACCTAACCTCTTGACCTCCTACTACATTGGCATCAGCATCATTTTAATTATATTACCATCAAAAGCTTGCTTTTGACCTCTGACCTTTGCGATATTCACTTGGCTACAAGAGGAGAATTCGGTTGCTCCAATCAAAAGCTTTCCCATCCATGGTTTTGATCTGCAAGAGGATAAGACTTATCTGATCCTTCAAATAATTTTAGGGTTTTTCTCCCTTTCACCACAAGGAATGCCCTTCCATTAACCCTCTATGATGGCTCAGTCAAGGGAATTCAATTTTGCACCATTCTAGGCCTTTGATAGTGATATCTACGCTCTCCCTAAAGCTTGGATCTACCACTGCGCAGGCTTCTTAGAGCTAGTCATTTTGATCACAACTTGGTTTCAAAGGTATCTTTGACTTCTAGATCTACTTCAAGGTCTCACCACTTCTTCAAAGTCAGACTAAGGCATTCCACAATGTTACCCCTTCTGAGCTTAGGTGATATCTAATTGAGGGGCTCCTACTTCACAGGCCTTCCTTGTCTTTGGGTAGGGAATTCCTTGCATGGCGGTGTAGGTGCTCCTGGATATATTATTTACCATAAGTCTAACACAAGCTTTTGGGATGGTTCCAAAGTCCACACGGAATCTACAAGCATCTCCTTGGTTACACTCATGGGTTCCAGGGCATTTGGATATTGGCAGGGACCTGTAGTCCTTATCGCCAAACTCCCTGTGGCGGGAATGGAGGCTTCTGCACAAGCAATAATAAATATCATGGAAGAAAGGATGTTGGGGACGACCAACACCGGGAACACTCCCTTTATCTTTACATACTGCTTTCCTATCAGTACAAGAACTTGTAAAAATATACCCCGATGTATACATTGAATGATTCTAGCCAACAGAGGGTATTTCTTATAAATTGTACATTAATACAAAGGGTCTCAGAGCCCACTTCCTTTAACTGTTTATGGTTGGACTTGAAATAGATCATTGAGTTCATTAAATTAAGTTGTTGAATTATTTCCAACACAAATAAGCATTTTATTCAGGGTGAGAGTTAGCCTCTACTCTATAGTTGAGACAACATTGTTATGGGGCTCTTTTCCACCCTGTAGCTTCAGATACTCAGCGATTTCCATTAATGAGGCTACTAACTTATTTATTTTACATGTCAGTATAGCACACATGTACACACACATATACATAGAAATATTCAACATACAAATAAGATAAAAATCCCTTCACAATTGCATCACATGCATACACACCATAACACAATGGCAATCCTTGTTTCTGCATATCTATTATAAATGAAAATGCAACATAATTCATTAATTGCAAGCAGTGTTCACACAATACTTATATTTTAGTCTATAGGGAAACTGAGTCTAGGACTATGAATCTCCACCCAACCATATACAACTTCAACATAAACAATTGCAACCACTGCTACTTACAGTTATCACCCCTGATCCAGATTCCAGAGTCTTGGGGTTGGGGGGGGGGGGGTGAATTCTTACTGCTGGGACCACACTCAGGCTACCAGATATACCAAGGACTCTAGAGGACCTCCTACCTCAATCCCCACATTTTCTTATCTCTTTCTTGTCTACATGGGGATTCTATAGGTACCCAACCTCACCTCCTCATGCACATATAGTGTTTCACCTGCTCCTAGGGATTCTAGAAACCACTGTATCAATCAGGGAAGTAACTAGGAACTATGATTTGAGCCTATCTTCATCTCGGCTTCAGGATGGTCTCTTCCAAACTATTATAAGTATCCCTTCTAGGGAATCCCAAGCTATTATAGGGCTCTAGATATTTCATTCCACTGACAGCCTCTAGGGACCCAAGCTATTACAGGGATCCAGAGACCTATTGTCTCAACCCACAATCTCAAGGGACCCAAGATATTATAGGGTTCCAGGAATCCTATCTCAACCCATAGCCTCCAGGGAACCCAAGCTATTACAAGGTTCGAAAGACTAGCACTCAACCCACAATATCCAGGGACAGATAACTAATCCCCTTCTCTTCTCTTCATCGTTGCTTGTTGAAAGCTTCTGTTGGAATTTTGCTTCCCATCCTTTCCTTAGTCTACTTAATGAACCAAAGAACAAATTCTTCTTTCCCGTGTGAGAAGGGTCTCTGATTACCTTGCTCGCCCCTTGTTCGAATGCCTTTTTCCTATCCCAACTCCCATTTTCTCTCTCCTTCTACGAACAATTCTCCCCCTCAAGAGTTCACATCCTCTTTTCTAAATACCTCCTCATTTTTTAAATGGTCAACATTCATGCCCGAACCTTTACTACTGCATCCTTTCTTTTGGCAGCCCCTCATAAATTATTGTCCTCATTTGCTTGTTGTATTTTTCTCAAGAAAGCATGGGCCTGAGTGATTTTCTGTTGCCCATTTAATTTCAAGAGCAAGTCCATTTTTCTTCATGCACCAGCCAAATTTTAATGGTTGTCATGAAGTTCAGGTTTCTTCTTTGCACAAGAAACAATAACATCCCAAGCATTAATTCTCCATCCTCGGCTTTGGAATCCGTGTCCCATGACTCAGTCCCCTTTTTTCTGTTATTTCATACATTGCAAAATATTTACATCCTTTTAACAATGTGGCTCATACTAGAACCTTGGGTGGGGCTATCACATTCCCCTCCCCCTTGAGGGAACACCAACCTTAGTGTTTGTTTACACTTATACAATGACAAAATTAAAATGGTACACGTGATATTCCATGGAGATTTATACACATATATCTATACAATATTTACAATTATACACACTTGTTTTTAAGCATCAAACAAGAAAGGATAACTAGCTTTCATGGCATCGACCATTTCCCACATGGCCTCCTCTGGCCCAAAGTGCTTCCATGGCACCTTGACTTGCTCCATGACTCGATTTTAGAGCATGAGATGCCTCTAGTCCAAAATGCACATTGGTTCTGGTTGGAACCCTCCCTTTGGTTCCACCTATAGCACATACCAATTAATCACATGATTAGAATCATATACATATATTTTAAGTAAAGAAACATGGAAGACATCATGAAGTCTAACTGATGGAGGTAAGTAAAGAAACATGGAAAACATCATGAACTCTACTGATGGAGGTAAAACAATTCTATATGTTACTAGTCCAATCCTCTCAATAATTTCAAATGCTCCACAATATCGTAGTGCTAACTTGGCCCATGCCCCCATTTTCAAGGAACTTTTCTTGGGTTTAATTCTTAGGTAGACATGTTCCCCCACTTGGAACTCTTTGCATACTGTATTCTTATCTACATAGCTATTTTATCTGTCTCCTGCCACTTTTAGATTTTTCTTTATGATCCGAACTTATTATTCTGTATCCTTAAGCATATCAAGTCCTACATGCACACTATTAGCTGGGTCACTCCAACTAATAGGAGTATTACATTTCCTACCATACAATGCCTCAAAGGGTCTCATCCTTATGGACTCTTCGTGTCCATTATTGTAATAAAACTCCAAAAGTGGAAGATATTCTTCCCATTTCTTGGGTTGATACATCACATACATCCTTCATGTGTCCTCAAGGATCTGATTAGTCCTCTTTGTTTTCCCATATGTTTGTGTATAATAGGTGATACTTAATGCTAACTCTATTCCCAATCTTGTGAACAATTCCTTACAAAAATTTGAAGTAAACTTAGTATCTCTATCTAACACAATCTTCTTGAGAATGCCATGTAGTTTCACAATTTGCTTTATGAATATTTGTGATATATCATTATCGAAATTGGTGGATTTGACTGCTACAAAATGAGCTACCTCGCTAGGTTTGTCCACCTCCATCGCATCCTGTTTCTTAGTTGTTTTTGGCAATTCTATGATGAAATCCATAGAGAATACTTCCCACTTCCATTCTAGAATAGGGATAGGCTGCAAAAATCCTACTGGGTGTGTGCATTCAGTCTTTACTTGTTGGCATTCCATGCATCTTGCTACGAAATATGCCACTTCCTCATTCATATTTTTCCAATAATAGTATCTTTTGATGACTGTGATGGTATTTTGATACCTTGGGTAGCATGAGTAAGGATTAACATGAAATTCTTTCATTATTAGCCTCTTTATTTCATCATTTTTGGGCACATAAATTCTACATTTAAACCTAATTAAGTCATCCTTAGTGAGATGAGATGCTTCATACTCACCTCCTTGCTGCATATTTTCTTTTAGTTGCTGGTAATTTTCATACAACTATCCAACATTTTTTATTCTTTCTTCCAAATCCATTACATACCAACTTACCACTACTAAGTGATTTACTTGGATTCTCCTGCGTAAGGCATCAACAACCTTGTTTTCCTTTCCTTTTATGTGCTTAATCTCAAAATGAAACTTGTTAAGCATGGCCATCCATCTTGTTTGCCTAGTATTCAACTTTGGTTTTTCAAAAAATATTTGAGTCCACTATAGTTTTACATGAGCATGAACTTCCCACTAAGGAGTTATTGCCTCCACATTTTCAAAGCATGCACTATAGCAACCAATTCTAAATCATGTGTCACATAATTTTCCTCATGTTTATTCAACTTTCTGGATTTAGAGCACACAACTTGACCTTCCTGCATTAAGACTCCATTGAGTCCCTCTCTGCATGCATCTATTCACACCACAAAGTATTTATCCATATCTCTAATTCTCAGTGCTGGTGCACTGGTGAGCAATTGTTTCAACTGCTCAAAACTTTCTACATATTTTGGAGTCCATTCAAATCTTTTCCCTCTCTTCTATAAAGTTGTATGGAATGAACGATTTTGGAGAAATTTTAAATATATCTCCTATAGTATCCTACCAACCCCATGAATGATCTAATCTCATCCACGTTCTTTGGAGTTGGCCACTCCCTTCTGGCTTTGCTCTTTTCAGGGTTAACTGATACACATTCCTTAGAGATGATGTTCCCTAGATAGTGTACTTGTGGCTGGAAGAAGTCACACTTGTTGATAATTTCATAGAGCTTATGTTCTCTCAACAGTTATAACACCACAACCAAATGTTTTCCATGTTCTTTTTATTTTTTGAATAGATTAAAATGTCGCAACAAACGCTATGGCAAACTTATCCAAGTATGGACACAATAATCTGTTCATCAAGCACATGAATGCAGCCAAGGTGTTAGTGAGTCTAGTGGGTACCACTACGAGTTCATAGTGCCCATATCTTGTTCTAAAGGCAATTTTATGGATATCTTCCTACTTAATTCTCACTTGATGGTAGGTTGACCTTAAGACAGTTTTGGAGAAAACTGATGCTTCTCTTAACTGATCAAAGAGATCATCAATTCTTGGTAATGGGTACATATTATTAATGGTTACTTTGTTAAGTTTCATGTAGTCAATGCAAAAACAAAGGATTGTGTCCTCCTTCTTTACAAATAATACTAGTGCTCCCTAAGGGGACACACTTGGCATTATGTAACCTTTGTTGAGCATCCCCTTTAGTTGTAATTTAAGCTCAACCAATTATGGCATGATCATTCAATATGGAGCCTTCGATTCTAGTGCTTCTCCTGGCACTATTTTGAAAGAGAAATCCAGGAACCTCCACTGGAAAAACATCTACATACTGTTGCAAAATAGGGCACTTTTGAAGTAATTCAGCCTCCTTGTCGTATGATCCTCTACCAACTTCCTCACTTTGGAAAACTTGTACTACAAACAACATGCATCTTTTTCTGTTGTTGCGTTTGGCTTGCATGGCACTGATCAACCTCACTGATATGTGTTTCCTCTTTTCTTGCAACATTCTTTTTTTCCCTTGCTCACCCAAGCATTCTATTTCTTTCTCTTCGCAATTTACCCTAGTCCAGTGTAGGTAGAACCAATCCATGCCCAGTAGTAATTCATACCCACCCAATGGTAACACATTTAGGTGGCTATCATGTCCATGCCAATTAGATCAATTGCACATGACCTTACCCAATGGATGATTCTTCTCCTTGTGGTTATTTCCAATTGAACTGACCAAGGTTCTTGATGTCACTCCTTTCCCAATCCACACTTCTCCACAAGTTTTGGATTGATATAACTATAATCAAAACTCGGATCAATCAAAATGGAAATGAATTGTTTTTGTAGCATGCTTTCCATCTCAATGATGGATGCCTAGTCATCTTCTTGGAGATTGCCCACTGCTGCATAAAATCTAGGCATACTTCGAGCTACTTTCCCCAATGTGCTTTCCTCTTGAGTGTTGTAGATATTTGGTCTAACATTCTTTAGATGTGGGTAATATCTTCTCCTGTGGTCCCCACCATAGGTCCAACACTTGAGTGGTTCTCGACCTTCAAACATGGGTTGTGCTACCACAAGTTGTTGCACATTTTTCTTGTTAGAAGCATTGAGATTTTGCTGACGCTGTCGTATCAAAGTTGGGTGCCTTACTTCTCGCATGTCTTGGTTTTTCTTGGGCCAAATATTATTATGTCAAGTATTGCTCTTGGTTTTTTTGTTGCTCCTAATCTCAGGTCTGTGTTTTTCTTTCTCATAGTAGTCTCCTAACTTCTTGATAACATCCTTCAAGATTTGAGGTTCTAGTAGTTCGATTTTATCTCGGAATTCCATATGCATCTCATTGATAAACCTATGAATCTTACATTAGAGGAAATTTCAGCCTAAAAGCACCCATGAAATTTTCATGTAATTTCCGTGTCATAATATTTAAACCAATCAAAAATTTTTAAATTTGAAAAGAGGTACAGGTAAATATTTTGGAGGGAAAAGAAAAGAAACCACTATTTTTATTTGTATTTTTGGTTTATCTAAAATGTTAAGTGTAGACACTCATTGGATGCAGAATTAAATTTTGCATCTAATGAGTACACATTATGAATTTTTGAGAAGACCCACATTAATAAAAATTGTAGATACATTAAAAAGTGCGTTTAATGCACTTTTGTAATGTATCTGTAATGTTTATCAATGTGGGTCTTCTCAAAAGTATGCATAATGGGTACTCGTTGGATGCAAAATTTGATCCTGCATTCAACGAGTGTCTACACTTCAAATTTGTGTGAAAATATAAGGAGATAATAAAAAAATACAATTAAAAAAAATAGTTTTCTTCTTTTCCCTACAAAATTCATAGCTCTTATTTTATTATTTAACTATTATTTTGTTATTTTTCCTTTTAAGGCCACTTTTAGGCTAAAATTTCCTCTAATGGCTTTCTCATCCTTGAGATATGGTACATACCTCAAGAGTTCTAAAGATTTGGTCACATAATCATCACTGGTTAACTGACCCATTTTGAGTTCATAAAACTCTTTTGTTTTTCTATCATAATACTACTCTGACAAATATTGTTTTTTGAAGAGATTTTCAAACTCTCCCCATGTCAAGTCCTTCTCGGTAATGGCTCTAACATTCTTCAAGTCTTCCCACCATATATCCACTTTCCCTTTCAACTTGTACATGAAAATCCTAGCCTTTATATTCTCTTAATAGTCATGTATTCTGGAAAATTTCTTCATTCCCAGCAACCATGCTTCTGCATCTCGTGCATTCTACATATTCCCATCAAATGTAGGTGGCGTTTCCTTCTTAAAGTATTCAGGCATGTGCTCCTTCTCCTCCTTGCTTGCAGAGTGATGTTGATGTCAAGAATAGTGGTGCCTTTAGGCAACCAATCTAGATGGTCTAATAGAGTACTGCACCTGCATATTGGTCCCTCCACTTGGACTGGTCAAACCCCATCACTTCCATTTTGTGATTGATCAGAACTGTATTCAAGCATTCCAATCCTAATCACCATGAATTATTCTGTTTAATGCTTCTTGTGATGTGTTGTCAATCACAAATTTTGTTAGACATTTCAAAAATAAATAACCCAAACTTAGGGTCATGATTTACGATGGAATCTTCTGCTGCGACAAAACAATCATGCTTGCATGCCAACACACTTATAAATCATATGAATCAATCATTCAATCTCTTCATCAAAGAACAACATAAATATGACCTATGACCACCAAAATAAACATCATGATCATGATATCATTCTCAGACTACTTTCATTAATGCCAGATTATCCGCAAATCACAGACCAGTAAGTAAATTTGAGTTTTATCATTAAATAGTTACTTAGTGAATTTTATTCTCCTTTTTTTTTTACTTACACATGACGAAGCCCATCCAGTCCAAATTTGAACCTGGATAACTTTGATACCACTTTGTAACATACCCCCTTACTCTACTTAGGTAAGAGAGTTATTATTGTAAAATCCTGTCCCCATTTTCCAGTCATGGAAATGGGATTTGGAGGGTCACACGCTCAGTTTTTATTCTTCTTCTTAATTTTCATACATTTCTACATATTTCCTTCTTTCCCTTTCTTACACACAGGGAATGCTAGTCACCAACCTCACATTGCCACAAAGAGGTTCATTACAGGCTTCCTTACCAATAGGTAAGTGGGTGGTTGGGACCTACGCATCTCCCTACTTATAAACACCATCTCACGTCCTGAATCCCAACCTCCTGACCTCTAAGCTAACTACGATCAGCATGTCAACTCTGCATCCATCCAGCAGCACACAACCCAACCTCCAGACCTCCAATCTAGTCAAGGTCATCCCATTCCAGAGCACGTAACTTTACCTTCTTCTAACCGCTTGACCCCCAACCTTCAACCCAGTCGGGTTGGCACATCAACCACACATCTGTCCATCGGCACACAGCTCGACCTACCGACCTCTGATGAAGTCGGGTTTGACATCGATTTACTTATATTACCATCAAAACATTGCTTCCGACCTCCAACCTTTGGGATATTCACCTGATGCATGGACTCCATATATAGTCCACGTCAAATTCCTTCTAACCGTTCACGTAATAGAAGAATCAGGCTACTCCAATCAAAATCTTTATCACTTGCAGTTCTGATCTACAAGAGGATAGTCCTTATCTGGTCCTTCCCATAAGTTGAGGGATTCGCTCCCTTTCACTACAAGGAACACCCTTCCCTTCCCCCTCTGTGACGACTCGGTTAAGCGACTTCAACTCTACACCATTCTAGGCCTTCAATAGTGATCTCTACGCTCTCCCTTGAGCCTAGATCTACCACTATGAAAGCTTCTTAGGGCTGGTCATTTCGATCACAACTTGGTCTCAAAGGTCTCCTCGACATCTAGATCTACCTCAAGGTCTCACCACTTCATCGATGTCAGACTAAGACATTCCATGATGTTACCCCTTCTGAGTTTGGGTGATAGATACATTGATGGGTTCCTGCTCCACGAGCCTTCCCTGCCTTTGAATAGGGAAATCCTCACATAGCAGTGTAGATGATCTTGCATATATTATCTACTAGAAGCCTAATGTGAGCTTCCAAGAGGATTCCAACTCTCCTACTACATGCTAATAGTTCTAGAGTCCACATAAACTTTCAAGAAGATCCCCGGTGCCACTCATGGGTTGCCAGGGAATTTGGCTATTGGTGAGGACCCGTAGTCCTTATCGCAAAACTTCTTGTGGCGGGAATGGAGGCTTCTGCACAAGAAAGACTAAATACCACATAAGCAAGGATGTTGGGAATGACCAACCCAGGGAACACTCCCTTGATCCTTCACATGCTACTTTCCTGTTGGCATAACAAATATCTTGATATATACATTGACAGAATTTGTTCAACAAAGGGTCTTTCTGATAAATTGTACATTGATACAAAGGGTGTTAGAACCCACTTCTTTTAACTTTTCATGGTTGAGCTTGAAATAGATCATTGAGTTCATTAAATTTAGTTGTTGAATTATTTATGACACAGATAGGCATTTTATTCAGGGTGAGAGTCTGCCTCTACACTATAGCTTATGCAACACTATTATGGGGCTCTTTTCAGCCCTGTAGCTTCATATACTTTGTGATTGCCATTAATTAGGCTGTTAGATTATTTACTTTTACATGTCAGTTCAACACACATGTACACACATATGCATAGACATATTCAACATATAAATAAGAGAAATGTCCCTTCGCAATTGCACCATAGGTATACACACCACAATAGAACTGCAATCCATGTTTTTCCATATCTATTACAAATGACAATGCAACATAATTCATTAATTCCAAGAAGTATTCACACAATATTTATCTTTTATTCTGAAGGAAAAATGAGTTTGGGACTACGAATCTCCACCCAACCATAGATATCTGCAACCATTGCTACTTGCAGTTGTCACCCCCGCGCACATTCCAGAGTCTAAGGGGGGCATTCTTGCTACTAGGACCACACTCAAGTTGCTAGATATACCAGGGACTCCAAAGGATCTCCTGCCTCAATCCCAAAAGTTGTTTATCTCTTTCTTTCTTACATGGGGAGTCCAGAGGAGCCCAACCTCACCCCTTCATGCACATGCAATGTTTCACCCCCTCTTAGGGAGTCCCAAAACCACTATATCAATTAGGTAAGTAACTAGGAACTATGATTCAAGCTTGTCTTCCTCTCAACTTCAAGATGGTCTCTTCCCAGGCTGTTATAGGGCTCCAAAGTAGCTAGCTCAACCCAAAACTGCCAAGGAATCCCAAGTTGTTACAGGGCTCTAGAGATTTCATTCAATCCACAACCAAGCTGTTATAGGGTTCCATAGACTTCTTGTCTAAACCCATAGCCTCCAGGGACCCAAGTTGTTGCAGGGTTCCAGGAATCCTATCTCAACCCACAACCTATAGGGAACCCAAGTTGTTATAGGGGGTTAAAGACTAGCACTCAACCCACAACCAAGGATAGAGAATCAATCCCATTCTCTTCATCGTTTCTTGTTGAAAGCTTCTGATGTGGGTTTTCTTCTCATCCTTGCCTTAGTTTGCTTCCCGAACCAACGAAAAAATTCTTCTTTCCTACAAGAGAAGGATCTCTGCTTCCCTCATCTATCCCTTGCTCGAATTCATTTTTCCTCTCCCAGATCCCATTTTCTCTGTCCTTCTATGAATATTTCCCCCCCTCAGGAGTTTTCATCCTCTTTCTCGAATGCCTTCTTGTTTTTCTCTTGGTCAACATTCCTACCCTCTCCTTTACTGTTTCATCCTTGCTTTTTGTAGCCCCTCATAAATTTTGTCCTCCTTTACCTGTTGTATTTTTCTCAAGAAAGCATGGGCCTGAGTACTTTTCCTCAACCCATTTAATTTCAGGAGCCAATCCCTTTACTTCATGCACCAACCAACCTTTAATGCATGTCCTGAAGTTCATGTTTCTTCTTTGCACAAGAAACCATAACATCCCAAGTAACAATTCTCCATCTGGAGCTCTGGATTCCATGTCCCATGACCCAATCCCCCCTTTTTTTTCAAAGATTGCAAAATATTTACATCCTTTTTACAATGTGGCTCATAGCATAACTTTGGATGGGGTTGTCACATTTATTTAATGATTTTTTTCCTTGCTCCAATTATGAGTGGGATGTGTAATTCCTTCCAAGCTCAATAAAAATAAATTTTTTTCTTTAAAAAAAATCATCTATAATAAAAACAAAAATAAATACACATATTTGGTTAATTTTAATTAAAATATTTTAAAATATTTCAATACTAACCATAATAAAATATTCAAATACCTTAACATTAAAAGTAAATGAAAATAAAAAATAAATCAATTACCTTCTAATAACATTAATAAAATGAAGATACATAATTCTTTCCATTTTTAATATAAAATTATTATGGATGGTTTAAAGGATATTAATAATTGTTGAACTGAGAGGCACTTTACAACCCAGTAAAAAAAATAATCAATTACCTTCTAATAACATTAATAAAATGAAGATACATAATTCCTTCCATTATTAATATAAAATTATTATGGATGGTTTAAAGAATATTAATAATTGTTGAACCGAGAGGCACTTTACAACCTAGTACAGGAGAAATATTGTCACGTAATAAAATAATATTATCATTAATGAATTAAATTTAGTAATGACCAAAAAAATTGATGTTGGCCATAAATAAAATACTTTAACTGCCATCTTATTTTTACATTAACTTTATATAAAGAAATCAAGTAATTAAAAGTAAAAAAAATATCAAAAAAAAAAATTACTTTTTAGTGTTTGGGAGATATGTACTTCACTATTTAACATGGAATTTACATAAAGTAATATTATTGATAATACATGAAGTTTGATTTATTTTATGTTTATTTTCATATATATATTATATATATAATATGTCTTACTTTAGTTATATTTATAAAAAATATCTTCAATGTCCTTATTATGAAAAAATAGAGTAATTTAAGTTAAACAATTTCTTATATTCTCACCTTCCGTTAAGAAGATGTGTAATTTATTTCATTTTCAAGATGAAGTTGATATATAATATTTAAAAAAATAACAATAATAAAGAAAAGTTTAATACGAGTTATACATCAAATATTTCAGCATGCATGTTGAGTAAAAGATGTTAACATCAAACATATATAGAGAAAAAGAGGGAGACAAATCTTATTTAATTAATAGATGCTTTCTAATTGAAGGTATGAGGGGGATTTGTAATCCTATTAATGTTTAGTATGGATTTGATATTTAACATTTATAAAAATATTAGTAATAAAATAAATTAGGTGTATGCATATAGGAAAGAATATTAATAACAAAAATATTCAATATGTATGGGTATACATAGAGAGAGAGTGTGTTGCTCAAAACCAACATAGATCCATATAAATTTGGATCTACCAAAGGCAGAGAGGAATCAAATCTCGAGGTGCAAACCTTTCCTCAAGTTATGGAGTCAAAGATAGGTTTACATCTTGAGAGATTTGATCCCTCTTGGAGCTTGTTAGATCAGAAATTAGATGGATGTATGCTCATAATAAAAATTCAACATAACTTCTAAATATAAAATTTCAATGCTCATATTAATTAAAATATTTTAATGTCATATATATATGTGTGTGTGTGTTCTGCATTAAAAGCACAGGTTTACATATTGAGATATCATAAATATAAAATTTCAGTGGTCATCTTAATTAAAATATTTTAATATATTTTAATGTCATATGTGTGTGTGTGTGTGTTTGTGTGATTATTTTTTAAGTATATTTTCTATCAATCACTTCTAAAAATTTTCAATGGTTGAATCTATTTATGCATTCAAAAATGCAATTTAAATAATTAAAAATTACAGACTAACACTCCTCGATAAAAAGTAAATATTTAATTTATTTTTACCGCAAAGACTTGGTAATCATGGGTTATGTGGAAAGCCTAAAATTTTATTATTTAATATTTATTTCAATTTCATATAAAAATGATTATGACTTGGAATTCAAGAAAAAGACCTTAGATGATAATTACTTCCTCCCTCCCTAGAGATAGAGCATCTTAGTGGGAAAAGGAAGCAAAGGAGGACAAGAGAGAAAAGCTAGAGGCATCTTGAAGGAAGTAAAAAATTTGAAAACCTTGAATATGACATTGTTAAGGTGAGGCAGGAAACTACTAGATAGGGTATTCTTGAGTTGGACTGAGAGCCAATGGAAGCCCTTAGACAGACTTGGGAGTTTGTGAGCTCTAGGTTGGAATGGGTGGTATTGATACTTGAGAACATACCTTAATATGTCACTATCCATTCTTCTATTCTAGAATTGAAAAGGCTCGGGTGAAGAATTCGATGTGAATTCCATTCTTATTGGTTGGGAGGCGTGGTATTTCTCCTAATTGAATTCTCTGACTTCCTAATTGAAATAGATAAGTATTATTACTTTCTAAACCTCTATGATGTGTAGGTTTTAACCCCGTACATAAATTACCTGCATACGAATTCTAAATCACAAGAAAATAAAAAATGCGAGAGCATAACCCATAAAACACATATACACAGAGATTTCCCACTGGATCTCAAAACCGAGACTACCAGCTTGATTTTTCATTATATTCCTTTCAATGTTACAATACATATTTATACATGCCGAAGCATCCAATACCATGGACCGAAAACCATCGCATCCAAAACCATCGACCGAAAACCATAGGTAGGTTCGCCCAACCTAATATAGGGTCCAAAAAAATTTTTCTCGGGGCGTTGCCCCGAACCCCGTAGAAGGGGGCTTCCCGCCCCCCTCAAACCCCCCTGTGAAACCCCCACTGCGCAATCGGCGTGGTGAAGGGGGGGCTCCGCCCCCCCTCTAACCCCCCGGTTC
>APFE030990001.1:115601-134431 GCA_000404065.3 Pinus taeda
ATATATATATATATATATATATATATATTCTCCAGTAAAAATCGTAATTTCATTAATTAAAAGAAAATTACATGTTGTAGATGCTTAAAAATCATTCATCAAACCACTCAACACTGGTAATTGCAAAGCCAATACAAAAAACTATAGAGAAATAGGTTACCCTTTCCCCCATTTCTTCTTTTCTACTTTCCACCATTCTCCTTGAGATAGAGTGGTTGTTATAAGAGCTAGTTGATTCTCCTTCTTCATTTTCAGAATTTCCTTGTCTCAATCCAAGCTATCTGAAATGTGTTGATGTTTGTATCCTCCCAGTTCCTTCTAGTAAGGTCTCCCCTCCAACTGCATAGTGGGAACTAGGCCCGCTGACAATTCATGAGTTAATTCTTTCTTTTCTACATTTTCTTATGGATTATGGACTTCTTCAATGGAAAGGGGATCAATTTCTTCTTCATCTTTGGGAAAATGCTGAGGAAATTTCCATACTTTGGGTTGTTTCCCTGTTTTCTTCTTCCTTTGTGGATCTTTTTTGACTTCTGGACATGTATTTGAATATGTTCTATCTGTCGACATTTTTGGCATCTGAAAGCCATGTTTTCAAAATATAGAAACTGTGTCCAACATTGTTTGTTGTGAGTCAGGAGGACGTGATCTGACAATCCTATGTTGAGATCCATCTCCATAAATATTTGAGTGAAAGTGTAGATTCACTCTTCAACTCTGTGTATATGTCTTTATGTATCGCTCTAAGATATTCCCAGTGCCATCTAGTATATTATGATGCCACAAATGTTGTGGGAGATTATACAGTCTAACCTAAACCGACATTCTTGAAAATACCATTGTATTTGTGTCAAAATCTAGGAACCATGGAGTAACAGAGAGTCCCATAGTTCCTCAAAACCATGGACCTTCTTGCATAATATATTCTTGTTCCTTTGATGATGAAATTTTAACTATGAAAAAGCCTTTGGAGCAGAGGTGGATCTCACAGTTTATCGACCAATTTGAGAAGATCTAGTGAAAAATATCCATTAGCTTTGGCCAAAAACTGTTGAATCTTCATATAACAACTTGAGATTCATATGTGGTGCACAAATCATTTGTTTATGGTAGATATACAGTCAATGTTGGAACGTGATTCAACTATTCCACTATATAGGGATTGGGAATATTGTGTGATTGTTTTGTATTTGGGGAAGAAATCGGTTTCCTATTTAGAATACCTTTGAAAGGTGAACCTCCTTGATTCAATGCTGGTACTTTGGGAAGACTAGATACAACAACAACCCTTCCACCCATTTTCTTGCTCGAACCAGAAGATCCTCCATGGAGTCACAAATTTAAAAAGATTGTGGATGACAAGGTGAAACTATAATCTTGGAGTTTTAGTTCATCCTACATAGATTTGCCTCCACATATTAGGCTTTGAAGCTGAATCAGATACTTGAGGGTCTGTAGGATATTTTGCTCTAGATTATTAACCCTTTCATAGGCACACACCCAATGAAGAAAGCATTTCCCATCTGTAGTTTTGATAAATATTCAAAAAGATATCTAAGGTTCCAGATCCAGAATCCTTCCTTGACCCTCATGTGAGTCACTAACTGGATCTGTCTTAGAATAAGGAAGTGAGAGACCTTGAGAAGGCTGCAACATATAGATCAAACTCATAAATGATATCCTCACTCTAGAAGACCTCATATCGGTGAAAAATAATAACCAATCGATTGACCTACACCACAGATCCAAATCCAAACCTCCCTTTCGACTGTTCAATGCCCACAGATCAGAGATATTCTCCCAACACTGCTGATGTTTCCATGAATCTACTACTGGGTTCACTCCATAAGGATAATCCACCTTTGGATTCACAACGCATCGACTATCAGATCTGAGTAAAGCCTCACATGTGGATAGAGAAGATCCCTACAACAAACTCTGATGAAAGTGTTCGGTTATCAAATACAGATCTAGATCTAACACAGATCTACGCCTCTCTCGACCTTCACTCATCCATCTTGCACAAAGCTGACCCACGGATCCAAAAATATCACATCTCCTTGGCTTGCTTGTCCTTTGTTCGTTCCACCTTGTAAACTAATCACCCTTACTTCATCGATGCTCAGGGATAACGCAACCATCTCTCCATCTCTAGATCATATAATCTTGATCCAATAATTATATATATATATATATATATATATATATATATATATTATGTATGTATGTATGTATGTATGTATTATGTATGTATGTATGTATGTATGTATGTATGTATGTATGTATGTATGTATGTATGTATGTATGTATGTATGTATGTATGTTTTAGGCTATGCAAAATTCAAAGTTAAACCATAGTAAATTGAAGTAACAATACAATTTTTATTTTTAAAGTAATCTAACTGATTACTATACTTATAGCCAAAAATAAAAGGATATCTTATAAAGCCTTATTAAGACAAACTACATAGGTCTCACGAAAGAGAAATATACTGTTACATTAAGTAGTTGGAAGCTGCAGCCAAACCAGGGGTTGAGGCTTGTATACTTGTAGATGCTTGTATTGTTTTTCTTTGCAGATAATTAAGTCCTTTTGGATCAAAAAGAAATTTGTTAATATGAATTTGAGTTTTGGTTACTCAGTCCATACATGTAATCTCTCTAATATTAGGTGTCTTTGACTAAGATCTTTGAAGGAGATCAAGGTGACTAGAGTTGTAGTTAAAGGCTATTCCAAAAGAATAACAACTTGAAAGGAAAAAGGGCATTGGAACCAAAAGATGTATAATTTTTAATGATTGTAAGACTGTGCCCTTTTATGGAATTGTGTATAGATCAATAGAAAGCCCTATTGTGCCCTAGAAAGTAATAGGGACAACAACATTAGCTTAATAGATCAAGATTTTTTCTTGTAGATAAATGCATAATTAAAAGAATCTAAGTTGGAAACCTTGATAATTACAAGGCTTATTTAAGACCTAGACACCACTTTATGGGAAATCCATGAGGTTTTTTTAAGCCTATGAAGGAAAGCAATGCTGTTGTTTTCAGTATTATATAATCTAGGTAAGGAAAAAAATTAGCTGTATGGGTACAAAGTAACCCCTACTGAGAACCAATATCATGAAAATAATATGGACAATCATGGTTATGAAACATAATTCTAGAATCAAGAGAGAAAAATCTCAAAAGAAAAAATGTACCTGAGGCAGGTGGTCCCTTAGGAGTTTCCAAGCCTGTGCACGTGAGTGATGATAATCAATGAAAAAGCATGAGGAAAATGGAAATACAAAATTTATCTATGATAAAAAAAGGGGATTGCTTGTAAAAACACAAATTAGTAAACGTCAAAGTGGACTATGTAGATAAGTAATCAATGAATCTAGTAAATGACAAGTAATGCTCGAAATAATGCATGCATGTGGAACTTAAGACCATGGACAAACATGAAGAAAGGATGTTTCCAATAATTTAAATGACAGACTTATATCAAAAGTTATGCTAGGTAGGAAACTGGACAATTAGGAGTTTCATTTTTTTGATTGGGAAGAACCAAAAAGGTACTATAATATTGGTTAGGGAAGAATTAGGGGCACTGAGGTAAAAAATCATAGATGCAGAGTATGCAAGTTAATCACGAATCATAAAAAAAAAGTATATGTTCAAAATTCCAATGAAAAGTACTAGTGCATCACGATGACTAAGAAGGTTTGGGAACCTTCGCTCTGAACACTATAGTTTAGAGTATAAATACATAATAAAATATGTAAATACTTGTGAAAATTGTTGAGAAGAGGGGGGGGGGGGGGGTTTATATTATGCAGAATGAAGTATGGCACAATGCAAAAGGTACTCAATGTCATCTTGTGCTACAATTGAACTTCATATATAGAATATCTCATCGAAGGAAAAACATATAGTAATAACATGACGTGAGTATAAGTATGCTAAATGTTGTAACTTATGACTATGACTAAACTCCCATAGTTATTAGGAGTAGGTATGTATGTCAGAACCAATGAAAGTGGAAGAAATGATGATACACATCTCTAGAAAAGAGATATTTAAAAAAAACACATTGAAAAATTCAAAAGTAACCTTTCATGATCTCCTTAATGGTGGATTGTTAGGAATTGACTTACTTATGGTAAAAAAATAAATTCAACTCTATGTATCGAATAACTTACAAACATGTCCAATGATACTCCCAAGGAAAAAAGTCATCTGAAGAAGAAGTAATTATGTGTTACAGAAGAAGTTCCACTTAAAAACATCTACAGGAACCCAAAGAATGTTAGTAAGCTAGGATAAAGTAATCAAAGTGATTTATTGAAATAACAAAGTGGATGAATAATTTGGATCCTACCAAATTAGAAGTAATAGTGATAATAATACTCAAGTATGCTAGTTGAGTCCATGGAAAAGATGGACAATAAAAATAATGGGAAAAGGGACCTCTCTTAGCCTTGGCTTAAAATTTCACACATGTACTTATGTATTGTGACATTTGGATATATATATTATTATATATTTATATATTATAATATTATAATATAGTAGTAGATTAAGTAACATTATGGTGACATGGTTGCTAGAGGTCAATGGAATAGAAACATGACTACTTACAGAAAGCATGAAAAAAAAAGCTATATGTTAAACCAAATAAAATAAAAAAACATCTTACTAAGTCAGACTCTTATATTGAGCAAAAGAGGTAGTAGGGCCTGATTCACATGAATAGAGACGATGTGCTCTCTGGAACTATATGTGGTAACATGTAAAGTTTTGCGTAATGTGTTTATGTGCATATGTATATTGTGTATGGTGCTACATGTACATGGCATTGTGAATAAGTGAATATTTAATAATAATAAAAATAATAATTAATATAACGGTCCATGGATTTGTATGAAGTACATATCTGTGTGACAATTAACTAAATACAGATTGAGGTGATGTTATAGTATAAACATGTAAACATTTATTTGGTTACCTAGAGCAACCCCAAATGAAATTGCAAGATTTATGACATGAAACAACCTAGTGGAAAAGGAAACCATCGTGGCCGGGTGGTACATTTATGACTATGAAAAGACTATTTATTGTGGAAGTGGTAAGTTGAAGTAATTTCCCTAGAACTTGGTAATATGTTGTTGCGACATGTTTGATATCATAGAAGTATGATGGTTGCAGAGGACCAAATCATGGGTTGCAAGCCATCATGGGAACAAGGCAAGAAACCCTTCCTTATGACAATAACAAGAATGAATATTGTGTGAGAGTATAATAAAATAACCAATTATTCTTAGGTTGGAATAGAATTATTATCTATTACTAGTCCGTCAGACCTTACACATCAAATGTATCAAAATAATTTTTTGTTGAAGAAAGTAAATGCGTTCCAATTTATAATGAAAGAACGATATTATAGTAACATGGCGAGTATGAGACAATCAATATGCATACAAGAAAAAGAGGGAGAAATTCCATGGCTGTATATGGAGGCAAAATTGCGTATAACTTACACTAATAATCTATAATATAAGATGATAAGGGACCAAAGTTGAAAAATACTGTAAAGTTGACCCTTGGTTGACACTAAAGAAAAATAGTAAAGCAATCCAGATGGGCATAACTAAGTTTACTTGGACAAAGTAGACAACAATATGGCCATCTTGAATATGGTAGGAACAAGAAGTTATCTTAAACTCTAATCATACATGACTAATGTGTATGTGACATTTGAATTAAGATAAAAGTATAGTAGTGCTATTTTGTACAAAATGAACTAGTTGCAATCTTTCATAAAAGACAAGAACCATAAATGGTTTATGAACATATTATTATTGTTAAAGAAAATGGTGTAGACAGAACTGGTACCTCCATATTCTGGAACTTATAGTGGAACCACATGGTGGGGGTGTTTGTCAATTAGCATAGCCATTGGGCAAGTAAAATAATTTATGATGATGTTGCTAACTCTTATTGAGTACAGGTTATTGACCTTTGTTGGGTTCTAACACATGCCGATGACCTTTGTTAGATATATAAATAATGGTTGATAGTGTTTATGATGAATATTGAAATAATATATGTACGTTCTTGAATGATGATTGATGGAAACTAATGACCATAATGATTGTGAAAGTAGGTCAAACTAGACGAAGTAATCCTGGTTGAACTTCTATGTATTCTCAATCAGAGAAAAATTATGCTACAAAAATAGGCATTTACCTAGGTTACTTCAGCTATGAGAGGCTACCTAGAAATACGAGAAGAAAGACATTATGCGCAAGGAATAATCCAACATGTTTTTAAGGCCAAGAAACACCAAGAATGGTGTTTCGCTCGAGGGGGGAAGATATAACAACCCTTGGTAAAAAGTAAATATTTAATTTACTTTCACCATAAAGACTTGGTAATTATGGGCTATGTGAAAATCCTAAGTGGGAAACTTTAATTATTTAAATTTTATTTCATTTTTATATAAAAGTGGTTATGGAAAGTCTTGGAATTCGTAGGAAAATACCCTAGATGAAAATTCTAATTTACCAATCAAATACTTCCTCTCTCCCTAGAGATAAAGAATCTCAGTAGGAAAAGAAGCCAAGGAAGGAAAGACAGAAAAGATGAAATTGAAAAGGTTGAACAAGAAATTGTTAAGGTGAGGCATGATGCTACGAGATAGGGTACTCTTGAGCTAGACTCAGAGCTAGTGGAAGCCATAAGATAGACTTGGGAGTTTGTGAGTTCTATGATGGACTAGGTGGTCTTGATGCTTGAGAACAAACCTTGATAGGCCACTGTCCATTATGCTATTCTGGAATTGAAAAGGCTCGGGGGGGGGGGCGCGGGGGCGAGGGAATTAGATGTGATTTCCATTCTCATTGGTTGGGAGGAGTGGTATTTCTCCTAGTGAAATTTTGTGACTATCCTAATTGAAATAGATAAGTATTTCTACTTTCTAGAACCTTTTTGGTGAACATTGTGATTTCTATATTGTTAATAAATGGAAATTTCTTGAAAAAAGGGTTATGAGTACCTAAAAGGACGAGTTAAGTGATCAAATCAATGAAATGTGTTTATGTATGAATTTTTGTTTATTTTTAAACATTGATAAATGTTGGTAATAGTTAAGAGTGTATATGAATCTAAAGAGCGATGGAATTTTCTCTGTATAGAAAATATTTTATAAGAGTGCGTGTTCCAAACAAAAAGGTAGAGGGACTTTTGTAATTGCTCATATCTAAAAAAAATTATGATATGCGTACCCAGGTAATAAATTACAAATTGAACTAATAATGGGGTGGGTAGATAAGGGAATTCATGCATAATTATAAGACCATGGAAATAAACTAATTATAAGAAATAATAATAGATAAAATTGGAGAACAAGTTAGTCTCGAGCCAGCGAACTAGAGTTTGTGAAGGGACAATCCTTGTTTGAGTATAAAAATAAGTTAATACTAGTGGGTCAAGACAAGCACTAGAAGGAACCAATTATTCTTCCACCTTGGCCTGCTATTAAATTTGACCAAGCATTGAAAACTAATATTAATAAATAATTAAAGAATAAGAATAGTAAGTCTCGTCTCCATGAAGGAAATATTAGAGAATGAAAAGGAAATAAGTGGATTATAAACTAATTTTTCAAACATATGAATACAATAATGATTAAATATAGATACATTAACACAATCTGGAAGTACTGGTAAAGAAAACCCACAAATTTTTTTATCTAGAGAGACAATGCATATACAAATTGAAATGCACAAGTTGAACAATCGTACAATGTCCAAGAATACATGTGACATGGCTTAGTCCCGAGCCAGCGAGTGTGAACCAATATCCCAAGAGCATTTATGAACCGATAAAAGTGTTGTCACACCTATAGTCAAGCTTGCATAAGCTACTACAAATTAAAATGCAAAAGTTGAACAATCAAACAATGTCCAAGAATACATGTGACATGGTTTAGTCCCGAGCCAACGAGTGTGAACCAATATCCCAAGTTCATTTATGAATTGATAAAAGAGTTATCACACCTATAGTCAAGCTTGCATAAGCTACTCCAGTTTATACAGTAACTAAAGAATCAACACAAGAACCAATCATAAAATTATGAAAAGAAGAGTAAATATGATATTTCACAAATTAAAGCCAAATTACAAGAGGAAATGCACATTACAGTTGCAATATATTCAATTAATAGTTATTCCAAACAATGTATAAGTTCTAAAAATATAACTGAAAATAGTGAAATATCATAACATATATAAGAAAATAAATAGTCAAATATATAAGTAAAATTTACATGCAATTAAACCCTAGGTCGGGTGGTCTCTAGTAAGAGATTACCAATGAGGAGTCATAAAATGTGTTGAAACACTATAGCAAACCCATTGGCAACACTATAATTAAAACAAAGTGTATGAACAAGCCCACAAGGTTCGGAACTGAACCCAGGAAATGAGCCAAATTCGACATTATGAAACCTACTCTAACGGTCTATTAAAAGAAAAGTTCCTTCCACAAGTAAATGACAGACTAGTGCTTGTGCATGCCCCATCTTGTTCCCATATTTTGCCACAAAAATAAGTTAGACAAAGAACATGAAAAGTTAAGGAAGGAGAAATGAAAACCTAGAAAGATGTGAAAACATGGTTGACCCTAAACATACTCTTGAACAAGTAATCCCCAATTTCTCACCTGCATATGATAAGAATGAAAACCCAGCTTAGATATTTGCCACAAAATTCTCATAAATAGAAAAATAGTATCATGATGATATAATATAGGTAAATATAATGTGATCTTGGGGTCTTGTTCTACCTGGTGGCGTGGTCAAGCTCCACCCTAGGCTAGCCATGAACCATCAACGTCAAACACTTGCAAATTAGGGGAGAAAAAAAGAAAACCCTCTCCAACCAACTCAAATTGTTCTCACCTTGCTCCTCGAAGAATGAAGGTTCAATCTAGCCATTCCAATTTGAGAGCCTCCTTTTAGCCAAGAAGCATATAATCATTACACATGAAAGGAAAATCTTAAACAACAAAACTGGAAAGTGCTTGTGACAAGGGTATGAACATTGAATAAGCAAATTAAATATATTAACGACTATAGAGATGACTTACCTTTGCCATGTAGCATAGCTACAAAAGAATTTTTGGCAACCTCATAGAAAATAGGGTTACGGAAAGTTGTAGAGATTCCCCTTGCCCCGATAAAGTGAAAATCACTGAACTATGCGACAATGGGGTGGGGGCAAATTGTGCTAACCTTCCCATAGAGAACATGGGCCATCAAATCCAAGGTTTGGAGACCAACGACAAAGTGTATGCCACCTAGGGCATGACCTATCAAATATCCCATCCCCCTCTTACGTGATAGGTGGAATTGAGGAGTCTTCAAGAACCTCTAGTGGCAAGGTAGAAATTCACCCAATAACATTAGTCGTTTGGATATCAAGCTTAAAGGGAATCGTATGGGTTATGGCTTGGGCTTAAATATTGTTAATAATGTCAATGTAAACTCAATAAGACATATATAACTTTTCCATGCATTAAAACAAAACAAATCAAATAATTACAACCATGCTAGGAGGAAATATACCCGTAGCTAGCGGAACTTTTACCCTTGCTCAAAGAATTATATTATATATATATTATATATTATTATTATTTATATATTATATATAATATATATAGCTTAATATTTGTTTATAATGTCAATTTTTAACTCATAAGACATTATATAACTTTGCAGATGTTTTAAGAAAACAAATAATAAGGAAAATATAACCCTAGCAACGACCTTTGACACTAAAAGATTCAAAGTTAGCCTAGTAAACCCGTTGATGATTACATACAATTTTTTTTTTAAAGCGGGTGCTGGGTGGTTTTACAGTTATATATTTATATTTATATATATTATTATATATATATATATATATAATTATTTATATATATATATATTATATATATTATATATTATATATAGGAATTTTTTTTCAAGTTTAGAAATATGTTAGATATGCAAACTGTTAGTGTTAGTATTTGCATCCTGCCATCACCGATCAAAAATTCTCTTTTCATATCATTTTAAGGGTCCGATTTAGCAATTTTTTATCATTCCACTAGGTCATGCAAAAAATTAGTCACTAATGGTAGTCCTACTCCAAAAACATCACTCTTCCCTAAATGTGATTACTTGCTGGCATAGTTTCATATCTTGTTGACTGTACATCATCCAAAAGTTATTTTTATCATGCCATTTGTATCAGTCTTGAGGTCATTATGTCGTCTTTAAATTCAGTCCTTCAAGGTCTCATTAGGTCATTAGGGTTTTTCAAGGTTTCATTAGGTCATTAGGGTTGCCAAGGTTCCATTGCATTGCTAAGACCAACAAGTAAAGGGTGATCAAATAACATCCCTTCACCATGAGTAGATGATTTGTAAAGAGAAATGCTTATTTCATTATGTAAGTTTATGTCTTTCAAATGTAATAATTTGACAATCCCAAGCTGTTAAATTAGCGTTCCAAATATGTCAAACCATCAAAAGATCAATTTTTCAAAGGAAATAGTCAAGTGAAAGGGTAAAGTTTCAAAGGGTTAAGTGCAAGCCAAAGGGAGTTGTTTTTTCCCAAGGGTGCCCAAATCATCATTTTCCACAAGCATTAAACCCTAATTTCCTTGAGCTAGGGTTGGCTATGAAATCAGAGACATCTGAGTATATGACATGTAAGGGAGGTCATTTTAGTGAGTATGAGGCCATTCCAACTCATACACATCATGTCTCCATCATTTTTCAATAAGTTATTCCAAGGGACAAATAATTTGCCACACATTGGGCTGGTTTCTCTTCAAACTATATTCTCAATCAAACAGGGCAGAATTTAGAAAAAGTGAGAGAGGTTTTCGTCCATAATAGGAAAAGAAAAAAAATCCTCCCTCAATTTTTACACAGGTGTCATGGTTTTAGAGAAATGTCAAAAATACAGTTTCCTTAGGAGAGTTCATGCACTTCTGGAGTGACCTTGGGAAAATCAATATTTATCCTAGCTAGAGTGACTAAATGACTTTCTTGATGAGTCAAATGATAACTGGACATAGAGATATTTCCAACGATCCATCCTGATCTGAATTTAGAGTTGAGGAATACCTTGAAAAGTTGATTGAAACAACACTCTGCATTTTGGCAGCCTCATTTTTCATATTTTGACTAGTCTTGGGAGATTGAGGTTTTGATAGATAAAATGAGATCCAAATTGAAAAATTAAAGCTTTTATAGAAACTAGACTTGATAAGATTTCCAATGAGCTATTCCATGCGCAATTTTGACATTGGGAAGGCCTCCAAAAGTGGCCTGCAAAAAGGTGCAACACCATTGGTCCTACGCAAAGCGCCTTCACCCAGAAGCGCAACACCTTTTTGCAGGCCACTTTTGGAGGCCTTCATAGTGTCCAAATTGGGTGTGGGATAGCTCGTTGGAAAGAATGTTAAGTTTTTATTCCCAAAAGATCTTGAATGTTTTAATTTGGAGCTCATTTTCCCTGTCAGAAGCTCAATCTTCCAAGACTGGTCAAAATGTGAAAAATGAGGCTGCCAAAATGGAAAGTGTTGTTTCAATCAACTTTTGGAGGTCTTCCTCAACTCCAAATTGAGCTCAGGATAGCTCATTGGAAATATACCTATGCATATTTATAATTTTACTCATCAAGCAATTCATTTGGTCACTCCAGCTAGGAGAAATATTGATTTTCCCAAGTTCACTCCAGAAGTGCATCAACTCTCTCGAGGCAACTGTATTTTTGACATTTCTCTAAAACCATGACACCTGTGTAAAAGGTGAAGGAGGTTTTTCTTCCTTGGCCTATTGTGGACAAATCCCTCTCTCATGTTTTCCAAATTCTTCCCTATTTGGTCTAGGATATAGTTTGAAGAAAAACCGGCCCTATGTGTGGCAAATGATTTGTCTCTTGCAATGACTTATTGAAAAGTGATGGAGACATGATGTGTATGAGTTGGAATGGCCTCATACTCACTGAAATGACCTCCTTACACCTCATATACTCAGATGTCTCTGATTTCATAGCCAACCATGGCTTAATGGGTGAGGAAATTAGGGTTTACTGCTTATGGAAAATGATGATTTGGGCACCCTTGGGAAAAAACAACTCCCTTTGGCATGCACTTAACTCTTTGAAACATTAGCATTTCACTTGACTATTTCCTTTGAAAAAATGATCTTTTGATGGTCTGGCATCTTTGGAACACTAATTTAATAGCCTGGGATGGTGAAATTATTACATTTGAAAGACATAAACTTACATAATGAAATAAGCATTTCTCTTTACGAATCATCTTCTCATGGTGAAGGGATGTTATTTGATAACCCTTTACTTGTTTGTCTTATGCAATGTAATGGAACCTTGGCAACCCTAATGACCTAATGAAACCTTGGAAAACCCTAAAGACCTAATGAGACCTTGAAGGATTGAATTTCAAGACAACATAATGACCTCAAGACTGAGACAAATGGCATGATAAAAATAACTTTATGGATGATGTACAGTCAACAAGATATGAAACTATGCCAACAAGTAATCACATTTAGGGAAGAGTGATGTTTTTGGACTAGGACTACCATTAATGACTAATTTTTTGCATGTCCTAATGGAATGATAAAAAATTGTTGAATCAGACCCTTAAAATGATATGAAAAGAGGATTTTTGATCACTGATGGCAGGATGCAAATACTGACACTAACATCGGGCTTATAGCGGATGGAAGCTCCTTGGAGGTGTCAAGAACATCGTAGAACAAATTCCTAACCATGTGGGCCAATAGGATCAAAAACTTAAATTGAAATGCATGACTAAAAACTAATGACTTGACAACACAAACTACTTTTACTCAACTAAAAACTGACTCGATACTAAAACACAACTGACAAACTAGAAAAGATGCTCAAAATGGAGCTTATTCAATAAAATCCACTCTAACTATTCCATTCATCACTTGATCAAGTGAAATGAAACAACCAATGCAACCAAGTAAGAATTCTAACTGCTGTTTGAATTCTCCACAAAGTGCTTGTTTATGAGAAAGAAGAGAGAACTATTGTAATGCAATCCCCATGAAAACTTGTAAACAGATCCAAATTTTCCTAGATTGAATAATATGGATGCTCTATCTGACTCCAAAAATACTGCATAAGGATCTTGAAATTCATGTGCACTGGGACTTAGCTCATCCAATGGATTACTTTGCTTCTTCTCATACCATGAATGCAAACTTTCATCTAAGCTTTATTACAAGACTCCTGCTGAAAATGACAAAGAAACTGGCTGCCGGATCAATTTTGTATCAATACTTTTTTCAAGCTCATAGTTAGCTAATGGAGAAGGAATTTGACTAGAAACATCATCCAACACGCCATCTATTGGATCGTGAAAATCTTGAAATGACTGTTGCAACCCATTTTCTATTGGTTCCAATGATATTTCATGATTTTCGATAGGCTACTCATTTGAAGATATACTATGCAAAATTCCCTTCAAAAACTGAAATGATTCAAAACATAATGGCACAGAATCATCTTGCATCATTTGATCATATGTTCTAGCTTCCAAGTCTTCATCTGCAACCTAACATTCAATGGAATTCGGAGGCTACAAATCTAGATATGAGAAGTCTTGAACAAGGATTTAATTGCCCTCTAGATGGTCAAGATTAAAACTTATCGATGGTTGATTCTTGATTGCACGAAGGTGGTCTTTGATGAACTGAAATGAAGTAAAACAAAAAGGAAAATATCCTTCACTTACTTCAAAAAAATTTTCACTTTCATCCTCACTTCCATAACTGATATGCATCGGCTGGTCGCTGTATTCGAACTGTTGAAAGTGAACTTCCTCCTTCCACAAACCAGCTGTTGATTTGTCTGCAAGACTAACTTCTATTTGGAGAACATAATCATCATCATACTGATCAAACTGAGGCAAATCATCAATATAAAACACATCATCAAGCATACATGTCAAATCAATAGATCTCTCTTCTCCAAGATGATCTATAAAATAATCATTATCAGATATGTGACAGCTAGGATAAGAAAGAAAATGTTTTGAATCAACCACTTGTTTTTCTTTAATCAGTGAGCCATGGTCTTGAACATCATACTCATTCCTTGTGGTGATCTTTTGCATCATCTATTCCACTGCACTTACAAAAATGTTGAGCTTTACTTTTGAAGATGTCGATTCCTCTAGATCTATGTTCTTCATCTCTTCTTCCTTCAACTTTGCCCTTCTGATCAACAGATTAGCGTCTACATCTACTGCATTATTTTGCATCTCTTCAAGTGTTGAAAGGTTCCTTTCCCTCGGCTAAATCTCCAATTCTAGATCAAAGGCTTCCGGGTAGTGTAAGAGAGAAAATCCAGGAGGAGGCCTTATATTAGCAGGCATTGAAAAATAGACTTGGTTAAACCTGGTAGAAAATTGTTGTACTATCTCCCCTGACAGTATTTTCAGCTCGTTATACTCTTTTAGAATCAAGAAAGGGTTCTGTCTGGCCACCCACTTGTCTAAAAAGACTCAAAATTTAGTACATGTCTCTCAGCAATGACGTTGTCACATTCACCATCAAATATTGGTAGATATACGTAATGATTTTTAGGGAAAGCATGGGATATAGGAGGTAAAATCAGAGGCTTGTATCTATCTAGAATTTTACAAGGTATAGGAGTATATACAAAAGCTGTAGAACCAGTTTTGGTCTCTTTATGCTCATCAATTTGAAGACAATCATCATAAGATTCAGAAGAATGGTCTTGATCAAGATCAAAGGCATGCAAATATTTTGTATTCACAATCTTCAAAGGGAAAGAATCAAATGTAGGTCTAGGATCTTTTCTCAAATACAATATACTTCGTAAAGCCATCTTGACATTCTCGGGAAAAGAGAAGAAATAATTTATAACAAAGAACATAATGTCTTGGATGAAATTCCAACTTGAATACCTGATCTTTCCATATTGTCCTTTGATTTTTTTGTTGGTCGGGTTCATCCTCCAGTGGAGTCCTTAGATCTGATCTCGAAACTGACTTGGAGTTGCCAGGTGAATGATTTCAGCCTTTTGATGTCTGATCGTTGTCCACCATCAACAATCAGATCTAAACTTGATACATTTTGCTGAGGAACATAACACTATGTTGCCCAGTATGGTCACCACTTTCGAAGGCGCTGTGCGTAGGGTAGTTTGGCTCAGGATGCTTATTTTGCCAATTTTCGACTATTTTCATGATTTCTCTCTCATGGTGGATGATTCACTAATGTAATTAATGTCATGGCTTGTAAATATGATGGTCAAACACTTGTAGATGGTAGATTCATTAGATTAAAAGTGGTTTTGAGGGTAATGACTCAGTTTCCCCTCTTTTAGAGGCAAGTGGTTTGATTGCGTAGATTCCAGTTCCTTGATTAGAAATGGTTGAAACAACTTCTTTTCTCATGGTTTTGACCCCTGATGGTTAGGATGAGTTATTTGGATGTCTATATCATGTATTTTCTTGGTGATTTGCAAGGGTTGGATTCAATTGGATGCTCATGTACTAAACACATATCACTTTGTAGCAGTTTTGGTAGGAAACTAATAAAGTTGCAACTATTTTATGGGATCCCTGTGGTATGGACTTTAACATGCATTTCTTGTTCTGTTATTATGTTCTCATGTTATTTATGTATGCCTCTTTCATATAATTGCTTATGATTGGTTGCTTTCAAGTCAGATAGGTGGAATACATTAGATTTTAATGCTCTGCCTTGGGAAAACACCAGTATTTCATGACTTTTCTATTGTTTAGGAAGGATTCATGACCTGCTCATGCCCTTCTTAGCTCCTAACCAGTCCAGCATTTCACCTAATCAAGCCTAAGGTGTTGAAGCTCATACCTACCTTGCCCCATAGAATCCCATGCAATTTTGACTTAGTTTTCTAGACCCAAATTCCCCTGTTCCTTTTGATCTGACAAAAACACCAACAACTTCAATCAAAACCCTTGCGCTACTATACCTAGCATAAAATCTTGTTCCTGATTTAGTCATCTTGACTAAGATCCATAAGGAGAGAGCCCTCTCCCAACCTAGTAGGGCTAGCTACTAGGTTAAGCGTGGTTTGTGGTTACCCTAAATTGCCTCCCTTCAGCCTGAGGTCAATCTAGGTGATAACACAAACTTTTTTCAAGTTTGGTACTTTAAAAGAAAAGTTCCTTCCACAGGTAAACGACAGACTGGTGCTTGTGCATGCCCCATCTTGTTCCCATATTTGGCCACAGAAATAAGTTAGACAAAGAACATGTTAGTTCCAGTCTTCGCAGCCTGTCACTAGGGATCAACATGAGCTCTTACTATGTCTGGTTTTGTTAGATGTTTTGCACATGATGTTCAGCACAAAACATGTCACAAGTGTTTTCATCAGCAGGAGCTCAGAAAAATCTTTCCAACGGTATATCACACTCCCGTAACCGGTTCCTGGATTAGAAAAAATGAATGAGTGATTCTTGGTTATGCATGTTTCGAGGTCAATTGCTGCACACAATGACAAGTTTAGTACAAAATCCGTTTCTGAACTAATGGTAAGGAATTTTTGAAAAGTGAAAGAGGTTTTTGTTCACCACATACTAAATAACAAAAACCTCCTTCATTTTATGCACAGGTGTTACTATGTGGGAGATATACAGTGATATTTGGAGCCTACAGTAAAACAAAGCAAAATTTTCATATTTTCTACTGTTTTAGTCATTTTAGTGCGGAGCTAGTTTACAACAGATGGAAAGTAATTTTGCAAAACCCATGGAGGTTTTTGTTAATAACAAGCCATAAAACAAAAAAATCTTTTATTTTATTCACAAGTGTCATGGATTGGGATTATCTTTACAGCTCAGTTTCATAGAATTAAAGTTTTAATGATTTTCTGTTTTAGAGATGATTTTGTGGAACAGATTGCGAGCTACTGGAAACGAATTTCCAAAATTTGAGAGAGGTTTTTCTCCAGCGCGACCTTATCTACAAAAACCTCTTTCCGTTTTGTAACAGGTGTTATGGTGTTGGAGATATGAGTTCATCTTCAACACCTATTTTCAGAAATTCGGCCCAAATTTAATGTAACTAATTCTATTTTGAAGAAAATGGTTGAGCTCAATCCCTTAGTACAAGGATGAGAAAATGTATATATTTTACAAATTTCATAGTGTAGGGGTTGGATTTTGGTAGAAGGTTGGACTCTTGGGAATAGCTTGACACTATATTGTACATATCTTATCTGCATTTTGGCAAAGGAAAGACCAGGGTTTTGCAGCACTATTTGGGATTCATGTGGATTTATGTCTTGATGGTGTATTTCTTTCAGTACTTGTAAGTTGTGTATGTGTACTAATTTCCTTCTTTAATCTTGTACAATTGAACAAATGAAGTGTTAAGGTAGAATCCATAAAATTTGCTATGCTCTGCCTTTAAATTTGTTTAATTTTCCATGTTTTCATCTGTTTAAGGAGAACCCTTGAAAGTTTCTTGCTCTCCTTAACCTCTCACCAGTCAGATATATCCATTCAATCACTTTAAAGGCATCAAAACAATCGCCTATCTTGTCCCAAGTAGACCTTTGCAAAAGCTGTGCCTCATCCCCGCACCCAAAATTGCCTTTCCCTTAAATTCAACAAAACCTTAAAAAATCAATTCCAAAGTCTTTGTAATTCATACCTAGCCTAAAATTAGTCATCAATTCAGTCATCTCGACCTCGTTGATTATCTTTTGCCGAGATTGACCCAGAGAGAGCCCTCTCATGTCCTCGTAGGGCTAGCTACGAGGCTGAGCGTGGTTTGATGTGGCCTTGAGTCTTACCTTATTTCAGCCTAAGGTAGATTTAAGCGCTAACATAGTGGCGACTCTGCTGGGGAAGAAATCTCAATGGTTTGCTTGTTAGTGTTATTTGATTTATAGCTACAGACGGAGTCTGAAGTCACGCCAGGTAGCCTTCGAAATGCACATTGCTCTGCGAGTGCATAGTAGATAAACGCTGCTTCAGTCGATCTCCGGTCTAGCTTGTAATCGTAACACTTAACTTATAGATTGCCCAGTACATGAAATCAAGTTGTAGATCTGATGCTGATGGTGGACAACAGTCAGACACATATGAAAGCTAAAACGTCCACCTGGTGACTCCAACTCGATCCAGACATTCCAGTGCTCACTGATCCATTTATGCAATGGTAGGGTATGTGACAAACCCTGCACTTTGTGAAGCTGTAAACGAAGTTAGAGAGTGGTTAGTAGATATTGAAATTAATGAAGAATTTTTCAGTGCCTTGCTTCAATGTTTGAAATCTCCAAAGTTTCCTCTTGAAACTAAAACTGGTATCTGTGAGTTAATTGTTGACAAACTTGAGAAGGAGATTCAGTATTTGAATGAGCAGATCCAGTCATATGATTTCCGAGATCCTAAAAATTTCTTGGAAACTCTTCCTCCTTCGAAACAAGAAACAATAGAGCTGCCCGTAGATGTTTGCATTTATAGTTTGCAGTTGGGGGTCTGTGTTGAGGAATTAGGGCAGCAAACAGAGTTTGGTTTCTTTGATCCTATTGCAACATACATGGAATTTTTTTTTCAGTTTGAATGATAGATCAAATTGTCTTTTACACAACCAGACTCGTTATGTGCATGTATGGCTGTCAGCATTTACATTTGTGTCCTGGTTGAAGCACTTTCAAGAAGCATCCTTGTCACAGTTACTTGATTGGTTGATCTGGAATTACAACATTACTT
>APFE030990008.1:6240-55701 GCA_000404065.3 Pinus taeda
ATATACTCTTTTATATGGTTCGATTTACATACATTTCGTATTCCTCATGAACACCAACATAGTAATTAGTATTTAATGAACCTGCGAAGAATCTAGACCTATAACTTTAATTCCACACAACATTTGGATAAAGCCTTGGTGTTTTTTACGCCGTGTTTTCTGTGACTTGACTCCGTTGGCAGTTGGCACGAATCCCATCCATTTGATTAATGTAATCCTACAGGTGTATCAAGGTTGATGGTACTGTAATCTTGTAGTCTTTATTCACTTTGCTTTGGTGACTAGATAACATTGATTGTGCAATGATCTATTTGTACCCACCCCAGTACGTGGCGTGGGCAGGCTACAGGTGCCACCTCGGGATCCTGTATGCATCGACAACCACGAAACCTAGAGGATGATCCAACGGTTGCAGTTGAGTCCCGTCGACTTACTCTACCCTTGGCACCGAAATGTAGTCCCATTCTCTCGTGGAAGAGCCTGAGATCCGCTCCGCCTCCTATCTTGGTCGCGGACTTTGGCAGCCTCTGTTCCAGGGTTTGTTTGCTAAGAGAAGGGTGCGTGAGGCTTCAGAACCTAATTCCTGCTACCAGATTCTAGCTCTCGGGTAATTGCATGGCGGACTTCTTTCCTATACAGTCTACCTTCGTCAGTTTTATAGTCACTTGCTTAATAGATAGCTCATTTCTTTTTACAGGTTAGGGTAGTTCTACATTTTTAAACCATACTTGCTACGTTTGCTCACAGTTATCCTTCTGCCATATATCTGGGTTCGTGGATGACATTGGATGGAGTGGTGCCACTCTCTAGCTGAAGTGCCTCCTGGGTTTTCAACCGGTATGAGGAAATTTCCACATTGTTATAGGTCATATATGTTAGAGGCTAGACTAGGGTCTACAGACCCTTGCGCAAGAGTTCTGTTCTTACAGCTCGCATGAGCTGACTGTTTGATGACCCAGTTTCGGGTCTCGGTGTGGCCAATCCCGTGAAGGACTTCTGTTATACCTAAGCTTAAATGATTATGAGGCTTTTCTTTCCTCATTTGGTTTTACTACACCACTCTGGCTGTACATGTAATTTATCTGTTAGTTCTGTATCAGGTCCTTTCTTATGTTAACTTATGAATTTGGATCGACTCCTCCATTTATTTCATGTCTCCAGCCTTTTATGTGAAGTAATAAGTAATGTCTGTCTAATTTATTTGTCCTCAACTTTGGGAGTGTGCATGGCAGTTATGATTGAAACTAGAATATGTAATGTTGCTCTTCCTATTATTGGTTTCTCGCTTAGATTTTGTTTTATCTAGATGTTCAATGCTGTCACATCTTAATAGAATTCGTTGGCTCTGCTCTTAGCAGTGCTATTGTTCAATTCTCATTTTACGTTATCGACTGGAGACATCTACTTCGCTGTTTAGCAGTGTCATTTATTTAGCTCTCAATTTATTTTAAAGCCTGATAGAATTATTGCCGTTTAGTTGCTTGAGGGCTTGACTCTGAATAAGGGTTTCGGGGTTTCATTTCTTGTGTTACGAGTTGAATAAAGTCCTGCTCCTCTTAATAGCTATTACCTACCCCTTCATGTAACTTTTTATGTCTATCTGACCGAGACCCGAGATCCGTGTCTCAAGATTCCAACAACACCCTTTTTTTAGGCATTTTCATGTAAGGGTAAATGAAGAAAATAATCACGGGACTAGCACCTCACCTGTTCCTAACATTAAGGAGTTTCTCTTCTAAATGGTGGATTTTCACTAATAGTCTGAGTTGTTATATATATATTTTTAAAAATAATGGATGATCTTATTTCCATCCTTGTTTTATGGCATTGGGTTTTACAACATTCCATGATTATCAGACCTCTGTTATTTCATATACTAAATCTTGCATAATCCAATTTTGTATTTATATATACCAGAGGAGCTTTGACATTTCGTTTCCAATAGATCTTTCGCTATATTGTCCATCTATATATTTGAGAATAGTCCGACTACGGTATACAACTATTACTGATCAGTGACATCAAATATAAATTGCTCGCCTGCATAGAGGGTTTCTAATGTTTCCGCTCCTATTTTCTTTTTTTATTAAAGAATAGATAGGAGGAGAGAATATGTTTTTTTTTTTTTTTTTTTTTTTTTTTTTTTTTTCCACAAAACACCGTAACACTAGAAAGTTCTTGGGTTTACTTATAGTAGCTATTAGTTTAATACAGTACATTTATTCTACCTAATTCACTTACAAAGTTGCTTATAAGTGTTTTTCCCCTTACCTGTACTGCTGTAACTTACAAGTTCTTCTGAAGCTGGGCCTTCTCTGTTTCTCCTGCTTCGAATTTGCCACCCAACCTTGAGATTCATCTTTCAGGACCAGAATCTCCCCCCTAGCTCTCTTGTAGGACCATTGTCCTCAGCAAGTCGCTGGCACCTCGTGCTTGGCTATCTGGTCATCACTAGATTTAGCCTTCTCTTTTTCTTTTCCTCTCTTTGCCTGTCTCTATAGCACAAACCTCCCTAGCTCTATTTTCCTCTAGAAACCCTTCCAGTTAGGAAAACAGTTAGGGTTTGGAAAAGCAACAACTGCCTTGCCTCCCACTTCCTCCTTGAGAAGTTGCCAGCTCTTAAAGAAAAATTTCTTATTTAAAAAAAAATAGAAAATATTATTAAATCAAAACAGATAATAATATCAATTCAGTTTATCATTTACCATAGTAAAGTCAAATATTTACATTTATCCCAGGGCATTACACCACATTAGTTGGTTCGAAACGTCAACCAAATCCTAACGATGTGATTAACTGTAGATCAACATATTATGCAATATACTAAAGCAAAATAAAAGATCTACTTCTACAACAAACTTGTGGAAGCTTAATCGATTTTGAGCAAGATCAAATAGAACACATATAATAGAGAAGAAGATTCAATCACACATGAAACACAGGAAGAAATACTTCTGGGGGAAACTTTAGCTACAAAATCCTGCCGCTATTCTCTATTAATCTTATCATACTAAGTGGTTAAATACTTATAGGAGATATTAGCACAAAGCTTTGAGCTCCAAGTCTATCAGCTCTCCCTGATACCAATCCGTCACTGCTGCTCATAGACAGAATTGAGGGCCCAACGAGCATATGCCTTCCAATTAGTCCTCCAAGCCCTCCTATTTCAGCGTACGTATATTCCTGGGTTCCTTTCAGCTGCAGAACCTGTGTGATTCTTGACCTCGACACCACAACATTGAGACCTTTTTGAGGAATAACTGTCACAATCTGAAGGAGTTAATTCCTTCTACATGATGAGTCCTATATAGGAAAATTTCTTCCAACTAATTAGTACATGTCCCTTCCTCTGATATCAACTAGGTCTCTGACTGAACTAAACATGCATGAGTTATTTATTGAGAGAATATTAAGTTTATATGAAGTGCAATAGTTACATCATGCATTGCATTAAAACTTAACTTGAACTCACAACTTAGTCCAACAAACTATTGCGAACTTAATCTAACTGGACTTAACTTTTCAGTTAACTAAGCTAACTAATTACAACTCCAAAGTACATAACTCATCCTGATCTCCTTAATCAAGGGATAACTTCCTCAATCAAAGGGGAAACTGTTGCATGTCTTCACATAGACTTCATGTTTGATTTTCTCCAACTAATTAACTCAAGATGAATTAATTAGTTATTTTTCAAAGAGCTGCTAAGATCAAATTCGAATTTTAGTTCTCAATTTTAGTTCAGGGACTAACTAAAATTGGAATCTATCTCAAAATGCTATTTATAGCAATGCTATTTTTAACATTTCTATTTTATCATTCCTTTTTGCTATTTCCAACACTGGTACTTGAAATGTTATTTATAACATTTCTATTTTTAGCTTTTCTTGTTGCTTTTTTCAATACTTATCACTTATTCTTAAATAATTTGTAAGGAATTTTACCAACGGCTAATATTCAATGACTAACTTTGGGCAATGATGCATCCATGCTATTTATTCATTCAGATTGATTGATTTCTCACCTTGTTATGATGATGAACCACATTAGTTGACTAACTCTAGGCAATGATGACTCTGGGCAATGATGCATCCATGCTATTTATTCCTTGAGATCAATTGATTTCTCACCTTGTCATGAGGATGAATCTCACCTTGTCATGAGGATGAACCACATTAGTTGGTTCCAAACGTAAACTAAATCCATGCTATTTATTCCTTCAGATAGATTGATTTCTCACCTTGTCATGAGGCTGAATCGCATTAGTTGGTTCGAAACATCAACCAAATCCTAACGATGTGATTAATCCGAAAGACTGATTATGGATTACGAAAGTCTTAGATCTATCAATTTTTTTAATACTAGTGAAAAATAAATATTTATTTTTCAAAATTAAACATCTTAAGTTGCATTAGCCAATGTTAAACTAATAGTGGTCAATGGGAAAATCCATTACTAGAGTCCTATCTTGCCAGAGACTATTAATGATTTTGTAACCATATTTAAAGTTAATTAATAAGCACATAAAAACTTAATAATAACAATAAACTTACAATATAACAAGATTTGTCCCCACTTTACCATGCATATTATTAGCTTGTAAATAGGTTTTGTTACAATACCATGAGCCAATACTATGGGTTATGAATACCACATGCCCAATAAACTTAATTCATTTCAAAATTAAAATATTTTATAAATATTTTATTTTAATTTAATTATACATTTTTTTTTGCTAAGAGGTAGTTATGGAGAGATGTTGCAATGTTTCTATCATTCCTATAAATATTTTGACCCGGTCAAATTACATAAAAATAAAAATAAATACAAAAGATAATGTAATGTAATGTAAACATTTAAACTTTGTCAAAATAAAATTTAATGTAATGTAAACTAAACATTTTAACTCTGTCAAAAAAAAAAAAATTACACTATCAAAATAAAAATAAAAATAAAATAAAAGTGATGCAGGAACATGTGACTCAGAAGGGGAAAAATCTTTTGATTTATTCCAAAAAATCAAAAAGATTATCTACAGGCAAGGAGTGGGATCCTTTGCCTGTTGTTTCTATGTTTTTTTTAGTTAAAATTAGGAACTAGATAAGGAAAAAACATGCCATCTTTTCTAGATAGGCTTAGAATAAGGCATGCTAGATTTATTGTTATAAAAAAAAAAAAAAAAGCTCTAAATTACTATGTATAGCTACTGTTGTAATAAGGCAGTTAGGCATGAAAAAGGAAAAGATACCAAACTTGGCTGCCAATGAGGGAATTTTCTCTCATGTAAAAACTCCAGAATTATAGATATATTGGGTGCATGGACAGTAGGAAAAAAAGTCGAATTGCAGCTCTTTAATGACTAAAAAAACAGTGTCTCGAAGGATGAAGAACGCGCGTATCTATGGAGGCGGAATATTTATGTGGTGACTGTGTGTAATCTCTGAACAGTTCATATGTAATTTTGTTGGTATTGTTAATAAATAAAACACTGAAGGTGCGTTTTAACCTTTGCTGTACATGCGCAACTCCTATACAATGGTATTGTATGCTGTGTGGATTTCTAATACCCTACGTTCAGAACTTCATTGAACGCTGGTAGAACCCTGTGATACCGTGCATTCATAAATCCGATAAAATGATAGGACTGTGTGAATTACTGGCAGCGGAACTTTAAATTTGGATTTTGCGTGGCACTAACTCGTGGCAGCAAACACTTGTGTGTAAATGTGTTGAGGCGCGGCATAATCCCGTGGCAAGTTAAGGATAGGTTGGCGTATTTAAATTATGTGTTTCGGTCATCAATTGAATACATAATTAAACTGCGGTGCGTTAGAATTTGAGTTGCAACCGGTAGACAACATTAAGTTCATGGTCGATACTGTATGGATAACTCATAGGAGATACGTTAAAGGTTGGCATTATTATAATACTACAGGTGAAGATTGAAATGGGCATTAAAATTGTGGTGCGTACATTTTTTTCATGGATATCCTCTTACAAAATTGCAGTTACATGAGTTTAGTTTATGATTGTTGGGCGCATGTAGATGCATTCCCACTATAAATGCATGATCCAAGGGAGACAGAGCCGGGTATTGAAGATATTGTTCTCAAATTGGAGCGATTGTCATTAGAGCCAGAGACCGGTCCATCATTTTCTTCTTTCAGGTTTATTAGCTTGATGTGTATTGATTTGCATCATGTTTTCTTATCTATATTTTTTTTTAAAATAATTTATTATCTTATTTGATAATTTAGCTTTCACATAGTCATTTGAGTACCAGAACCCTCAATAATTAATTATTAAAGATTGAAAGATAAAAAATAAACAGTTTATATATAATCCTTAATATATATAATATATATAATAAAATAATATATATAGATATTTGTTACTTTGATAATTGAATGTAATTCATAATTGTATGAGATAAACTGGGAAAATGTAAATATGTATTAATATGTAAATCTAAATCTTGCTTCATCCTTTTATTATTAAATTACATGTTACATGTATATATATGATATATATGATATCATTAGTTATTTGATAATTTGAATGATAATTTCATAATTCTATGAGATAAATCTAAAAATGTAAATATGTATTAATATGTAAATTAATGACATAAACATTTTTATTGTTAAATTACTTGGATTGTAGATATGGTTTTTCTTGTGAGACAAAGTTCTACAAGCAATCACCACTTTATTATGTTTGCTTGTCACACAAAGTTTTACAAGAAAACACCACTTTATTTCTTACTAGCTTCTTGATGATCCCTCAAGGGTTTCAAGATGGGTAAGATGGATAAGTTCACTAATGAAAGTATTATCCTCTCTTCTTCCCACCAATGAAAATGTGCTTCTCTTCCTCCCACTAATGATAATGTTCTTAATTGCACCATTACAAAGTTCATTAATGAAATTATCATCTTCTCTTCCTCTTCCCCTCTAATTATTTAGGATTTTAGGGTAAGGTTCCTCCGCTGTAATTATTTAGGATTTTAGGGTTAGGTTATTGTAATTAGTGATCCATGTGTTGTATATGGTGGGGGTTGGGTTCATTGAATATAGGGTCTATTAAATATGGAAATTAGTAGAGACTCATGTAAACAAAGTTCAATGTCAATGCCACGTTGCATATGTTGAGGTTACACAATTGAGGTGCTCCATAAGGTGAGGGTGAAGGATTCATCAACACTTCTATTTATGGGTGGGTGGATTAAAAGTAGAACACATTGAATGGTGATGTTAACACAGATCTATCTAAACCTAAACACAAATTGAGGTGCTCTATTGGGTGAGGTTAAATGATTTAAACACTTTTTGTATGTATAACTGAATTGAACCTACATTGCACTAAGTATGAATATTAACATATATCCATTTAACATATGTCCTTGTCCCTTTAGATGTGGGGACTGAAATGAAATAACCACCTTTTCCTCCTTTGAGCCGGAGTGAGCCATGAGGCTCTACCGCTGCTAAAAATACATTTCCAAGTATGCAATCTACTGGAATGTCAACTACTGAAAATTTCAAATAGACACACTGACTATCTAAATAGAGAGAGGCTTTGGTTTCTTCATATTGGAGCTTCTTGTTTCCCAATCCTACAACTTTTCTTTATGCAGAAACCCAATATTTTGCTGGCTCATTCTTCATATTGAGGATGTTGATATCTGCTCCCTGAATCAAGAAGAGCAATGGTTTCAAACATTTTCCCTTTTGTGCAAATATTTACTTTGATGTGATGTTGCTGGTAGGAGATTGTTAATAATCTCATATCTTTGAATCCAAAATTTGGATCGTTAATTCCTTCAGCAACTTGAACTTCTTGGTGACTGTTATATTGAGCAGTATCCCATGATTGATCGTCATTTACTTCTCCTCTACCCCACTGTTTCCCTTCAGTTCTGCAATTTGAGTATTCATTACAAAAATTTATGTCTTGAGATTATGAATCTCAGGACTTACCTCTCCTAGAGTGAGTGATCTCACTCTATCGGTTTCTGTTGATGCCTTTGAAATGATTTTGTATTTCTTTCATAGGAAGCATGAAAGAATAGAGACTTCTTACCTAAATCTTTTGAAACTTTGGATTTTAACTGATCCATGAATGCTTATGAAATTTATGATAAACAATATATGGCACCATGTGATAAATAAATTTTCGTTTACCTATGCTACAGAGTGCACATAATTCAATACGAAAGGTCCTGCATTCAATTTGAAAGATAGACCGTGGAAGCTTAAAAGGGCTGGTAATTTCTAAACAATTTTCGACTCGATGGCAAAATTGGTCCCTTGTCCATAAAGAATATAGACTAGAAAAATAGACAAGCACATGTTTAATATATATGTTTTATAATTAATTAGACTTTTTCTTTACAATATCATATTGTGCGAATGTACATTTACTTCTTTGTCATTATAATCAATTTATGATAAACAATATATGGCATGATATATAAATTTTCGTTGACGTGCAATATGAAAGGTCCTGCATTCAATTTGAAACATACACTGTGGAAGCATAAAAGGATTAGGATTGCTGAAATTTTTTCAAAATGGAGTCTTTTTAGTTTGATTTTTTTGGATTTTCTGGTGTTGGAATTGGGTTTAAAAATTTGTGAAATTTTGATTTGTGTTATTTAAACTGGTTTTTTAGTGTACATATGGATTCAATACTGTCACAAACCCCTAGAGCACTATGGTTATGTAGGGCTTACCCATCAAATTTGTGATTTCAATTAATTCTTTACAAATTTTAGAGAAATTAGAACTGAAAAAAACCCATCTACAAAACTTTCAAAAAATCTTACTAAAGACAACTAGTTTTCAAAATAATGTTAGTAATCAGACCCCTCGAATTTGACTTAATATGATCTGATATAACCTTATGAAATGTAATTTTCTCTGTCCAGAATGAAAGTAAAAAACTGCACTGAGTTATATAGGTAAATGTATTCATACAAAATGGTTAAAAAATTCCTTCAATTGAAAACATAAGTAAGATAAGAGTGAGCTAAGTTATATCTATTCGTACTAATTGATAAAGTTTTCTAATCTTTTAATGTAGGTTTTTTCAATATGATTTACATATATGAGAGAAAATTCAGGTTTTTTCAATGTCAGTTATGAGGACAATTAATAATTTCAAAACTTAAATATTATTAAATATAATGGGTAATTAAGAAATATAAGATGGAAAAATGGATAGGCAACAGTTTTTTTTTTTTTTTTTTCCAAAAAAAATGATAAATAGAGGATTAGGAATAATAAATTTTATTTATCAATAATTATTAATAATTACTGAGTATTAATATAGAATATGAATACATAATTGTAAGTTGGAACATTATTTGTTAATATTAATGTTGAGTATCCATTTATATGCTATTGGAAAGTAATATTAATAAAGAATGAAGTATATTGATAAAGAACGAAGTGGATGAGAAGAATTGAAATAAGAATAATTATTACTTTACTTGCATTCGAGAAGCCGTTTAACATCACCTTAAAAAAGGAGGAGGAGATGGTGTAAGAATTGGGATTACCATCCCCATGTGTCTTGTAACAGCTATGGGTACACTTTAAACATGTAGAATATCAACTCACACAAATATCTAGCTAGTGTTGCATGCATGGAGAGATCATACACATAGATAATTATATTAAATATCTTTAAGCCACTCACTTTTTAAATGAATTCCTCTCTTTCCCTATCTTGATTTCTCTTTCCCACCCTCTCCTCTATCACATTCTTTCTCTCTCTCCCTTTCCCTAATTCCACCTCTTTTGAGCACCCATTTCCTTAACCCTTTCTATTTTTCTTCCTATCTCTCCCTCCCCCCATATTTATCCCTCCTTCCCCCCTTTCTCCCTTTTCCTATAGTTTATTTTTTTTTCTCTCTCTCTCCATATGTCTCCTTATATCCCTCTCATCCTCTCTCTCCCTTTGTGCCCCTCTTTCTATCTCTTTCCCCCTTTTCTCATTTCCTCTCTCTCTCTCTCTCTCTCCCCCACCTATATGTCTCCCTCCTACATCCATATTTATCTCCCCTCCTTTTAGAGTCTCCATATTTCTTCTCTCTAACATTTGAGGATGAATGTGCACATGTTATTAATGCATGCACTTTTTCTTCCTATACAAGACAAAAACACACTTGTATTGTTGTCATTTTGTCTCTTACGTTCAACACTAACATCCGTAAATACCATAAAAAATATTCTATTGTAGGTGGTAGTTTTTTATAAAGTGATCACCTAAACTATTTTTGATATAGTCTTGTTCTATTAGTACCTTTCAAAGATGAGAAACTTATGCAACTGATAAAAAAATATATAAGGAAGTTTTTGCCCCCTAAAAAGGTCAAAGAGCTATGAGAACATAGAAGATTGGGTATGGAACAACACAACCATCTACCCATCACTAGCTCAAATCCTTGCATAATGAAAGCCATGGTGGGCTTTATCTTGTTGCCACAAGTGAAGTGTATGCATATAATCAATGAAAATCAAATTCAAACATTAAGTTATCTCCCAACCAATATTCAATCAATAAGAGATGACACAGTTGAAGAAGAATTTTTTTTTTTTTTGAGATGTTGAGTATCTAAAGGTGGAAATTAAAATAGTGAATGGTTTTCAACCTTTTGAAGAGGCTCATCATGTGCAAGTTGAATTTCAACAATTATATGTTCACCATACATTGCAAACAACTGTTCATTGCACTCCCAATCTTGACCACCAGGTAAATGAAGCATTACAATATACTAGACAAGGGGTCAACACTTCATTTCCATCTTCCTTACCTCAGCTCTCAAGTGCGTGACAAAGAAATCCTATAGTAGTAATCATGTGGATAAAATTTCTTGAGCATGCATAGAAGGTAAGTTACATAAATGAAATATTTATAGGGAGTGCAATAAAATTTTGAGGGAATTTTTTGAATCAAAAAGTGATGCAACTAAATGCCAATTATTTCTAGAATTATTAAAATCACATTTTTTTAGTTGTTGTTAGAAGATGTTTATGCATAAAGATAGGTAGAAGTAAATACACCATTAATCACATTGTTATAAACGTTAAAGATTATTTCAACACAATTGAAAAGACTACTCATTCAAAAGAGCTTAATGTATATCACCATGTAGAATCATAATCTATTGTAAAAAGTCCGCAAGGAAACATCATTTGATCTCATGCACATCTCATATTTTTAAAGTAAATAGAAAAACTCTTCAAAAATATTATATTGTGAGAGAAATATTTGATGACCTAGGTCAAGACAATTATTGGGCCTTCATTGGTAGGTTGAACCATTCAAACATGAAGTTAACTAATGTTATTAAGCAATTAGTACACTTTGTTTAGCATGAGAATACAAGGCCTTTATATAATAGAAAAGATATATTAAAGTCGATAAAATGTTGTAAATACTATCAACCCCACTTTAAGAACTTACTTGACATAACCAAAGTAGGACTCTATGAGAGATTCAAGAAAGAGCACCTATAATTCTACTTGTCCCAAAAATGTTTTGAGAAATGAAAACCTTGGTATTTTAAAATATGCATATATCATAACACATGTTGTTGCAAATGTGGAATTTGATTACTTTTGGGATAGATATGTACACATCCATCATGATTTGCATCCTCATATTGTTTAATATTTCTCATATATACCAACACCAATTTCATTAACATAATTTAATCATAGCATCATGTGTCCAAGTCCTATCAGAAAAATATATTATGAAAAATCATGTTTAGATGAGACATGCTCGAGGTGTAATGGATTTTCATTCCTGAGTCAATGCATTCATGAAAATGAAGAGCATGAATTTGGGAGTATGATAATAGATATGCAGAGCTTCAAATATGTTATTACTAATGGGCCAAAATGAACCACGAATATTTAGAGAGTCTCCCTAGTGTGAAGTCCCAATCAAACCTCATACTGTTTGGGATAGGAGCCCCATCTGGTATGTGGTCCTCATAGCCACCATGTTTTTTTTTTTTCCCTTGCCTTTTAATTGAAAATAAATAGGTGTGAGACCAACTTTAAAATTCCATAAGATAGAGGAAGAAATCAACCCTCAATTGATAGCTTGCAGAACATAATACAATAATGTAACAACATAATAATGAGGAAGAACATGTCTTAAGAAAGAACCAAATAGGTAAGACTAAATAAGGCATACACAAGTCGGAAAGTGCTAGAAACCAACTACAAATTAGTTTACAATTAATTACCAATGTTTGCATGGAATAAAAGAGCAGAGATCCTAAGAAAACATACAAACCATGTTCAAGAAATTAGTTCATTAACATATAATTAATATGTAAACACACATGCAACTACAACAAAAGCTTTAGATATCCATTACACATGCCATTAACATGCATGGGAATCAATGCAAAAAGTGAAGAAGTTCTTAGTAAATGATAAATTCACCCAAAGCCTCTAATGATAAAGCTATTCTAGGATTCAAATGCCAAAGGCCCTCTTAAAATGAGGCGTGATGGTCTTTTTATGCAAGTGGGTGGGTGACCTTTCACCTCTCCCATGAGTTTTCAAATTCCTTCATTGCTTATTCGACTCATAAAAAAAATCAGATTCTAAGTGACTCTAGGATAAAATTTGTTATTAATAATTGGTATGGAATATTACAATATAATAAAGGAAATGAAATAGAATTTGAGCCTTCCTCATGTAAATAATTGTGATCGACAACCCTCCTAATAGATCCAACTTTTAAATTCTACAAGATTCATTATCCTAATTATTTATAACAATATTGAGCTTTCAAGAAAGAGCTTGAGCTATACACATGAGGTTATCATACTATTCCTGCATAAAAAATAGAAGAGCTTGTTAGTTTCTTCATAAAAAATCATCTCAGAAATGCTTAACTTTACATTTAAATGCCCTATAATTTTTATGCATACATGGATAAACACTAGTCATTGAGATCATGGAAAGAAAAATAGAAAAGTAGGGTGATAGTTGTAGCAAGCTAAGGCATTGTCTCCAATCAGTGCGTCATTACCCTTTCCAATTTTTAGAGGAATGTTTGATTTCTAAAACCATTGCATTACTGCTTCACACATTCCTATGACTATAATATTTATAATTTATAACATTCTCAGGTATAAACTAGTATTTACATGTCTGTGGGAATTTTTCTCTTTTATAACTAGAAAACAATAACTTTTATACTATTTTGCTTTTTTTGTATGCTTGGTGGTACCTTTCTATTAATTTTTGGAAATGAAGCACGTTACATCCATATGTCATGAATTAAGTGGCCTCAACCTACCAAGTGGGAAAATAGGTCTGTTTACTGCCTAACTACAAAATATGTCATCCATAAGCAAAAAACATAAGTTTATCCAACCATGTGATATAAACTTGAGAGTATTTATAGTTCCTATTCTCTAAATAATAGTCAACATAACTGATAATAAGTGTAAAACTATATAACCAAAGCATTCAAAAAGAAAACCATGGGTGCACTGTCATTGTTCATCATCAATAGAATCCACCAGAGCGGGTCCTTCACTATAGAACGAGGTAGCTTCGATTGAGGTATGCATGGGATGTGCTGCTTGATTTGGCTTAACCTACCACTCCATTGCTGCAACTGGAAATGAATTTTTTGCAATTTCTTTGTCAAATCTGACTTCACCAAATGCCCCTGAGTGACTAAATGCATGTTTGGAGGAAATTGTTCCATAGGTTTTGCCAAGATGCTCTTCATCATCTAGAATAGGTGCACAGTCTTCTTGTATTGAGTTAATCTCCCTCTAGTATGGCCTAGATTCGGGGCCACTGCTTTCCACTCATCCAGGTTTAGATCAAGGTCTTCCACTATTTGTTGGATTTCTTCTTCTCACTATGCTATTAATTGCCTAATTGGGTTAGAGTTGTTGGCATGGTATGCTTGGGATGCTTTATCAATGATACACAAGGCTGGCTTATGCCCTCGTCCCGTCCTTGCCACCCACTAGAGGAGTGGGTTTGGATTCACAAAGACAAGGTTTCCTTTCTCTTCTTCCCCCAACCTTTGTTTCCTCCTCCATTTTTCTTTATCCCTTTCGCACGAGCCATTTTATTGCCTCTGTCTTTCAAATTCTTCTCTTTCTTGCACTCTCATCTTTTCTAATACCCAAGGCCATACGTTGGGTGCTCAACTCTACTAGCGGTCTTGCCCCCACTGCAGGCCCGCTTCAAATTCGAAAGGCACCAATCGAGTAAGGAACCCACTCCACTTTCTTCAAGTAACTGAATACCAACACAGGATTCTAATATCATCATGATTACAAACCTTCCTCTACCCAGTGCAAAGCTTAAATGCTCAGTGCAAAGCCATCCCAACTATCACCATGCCATCAATAATATAGTTAAAAATTTCTGTATTAATTAATTTCCTCAACCAAACACAATTACGAGGAATGAATTGGGTTTAAATCCATCCACAAGGCTGATCCTATCGCCCATCAAACCGTTTGCATAGAGACCCATTATATAATTCCTAGATAATGGGACTTAGGCCTGCTTTATCCATAATTGACTTCAATTTCTCGACATCACTCCACAATCTCCCCCGATACCTGAGATGAATACCGTTTGAGATGAGGTTCCCAACCCAAGAGAATTGAGACCATAGGATGATATTGACCCTAGGTTTGTTTGACTAAGATTCTCTGCCTTCCCCCCTCTATCACCAGATGGTATATCTGGGTTTTCTTGAGCCCTTGGCTCTCCCTTCACCAGCGTTGTTTGAATCACCCCCACAATCTCTGTAGATCAAACCCCCTATCCACTCTTCAACCCCATGGGTGGGATACTTTCACCATCCTTACTTTGGACCCCATATACCATCCATCCTCCCATGAGAGACAAACAAATCCTGAATTCCACAGACACATGGACAAGAAAAACTATGGACACTGACCTGACCTAGAACCCAGCAAGGCCGTGCTTCTAGCCATTCCAAAAACTGTCACCACATAGCCCATACACCTTTAATTCCCCGACACAAGGTTGAATACGCAACTCCATTCTAACTAAAATTACAGGATGAAGACTGATAACATACCACGATTCGCTACCAAGTTCTGCAGATGTTGATTGCCTCTGGCTATTCTGATTTCCCCTCGCTCTCCCATTCCACAGTATCGTTATCACCCACACTACTCTCCTCAACATTCAAAAGAAGGTTTTTCGCTCTCCAATTATCCTTAAAACTCTACTTCCCCCATGTAATAACTCTTGTATGCTTTCTGCCACCACTCCAAGTGTTGGCTGCATGCGGAGTATGGCAAGGAAACGCTTAATGAAATTCATTATTCCCTGGGCCTATATAAGCCCATTAGGGTCGACTTACACCATGACCGGGGATAATAAATTTTATAATATAACAAACAAAACATAATATATTTAATTCCACAATGAGTGGAATAATGTGACGCAATAGGCTTCCATCCAATCATCTTCATTTCCACAAATAAGAAACCAACAATTAGGGCATCGAATAAAATGTTCCAACATAATAAAATATAAAAAAAGATAATATAAATAATGTTGCAACATAATTGTTCTTTGAAGCTTGATTTATTTTACAATATTGGTTTTCACTTGGAATACTTGGTAGACCTTTAAATGGGATGATTATTCTCTAGGTTGCTTACCGACTTAGGATATATGTCATTCTCAAAAGTTACAAAGTTTTATTCCATTTTGTTGGCTTGATGGGGCCTATCCTAGGTTCAGAGTTAATTAGCCAAAAAAATTCCCACAATGTTGGCCCTTTCTGCATCAGCCCAAGAAAGCGGACTAAACTCTCACCCAAAGCAGTATGGGGGGATGCTCGAACCAAGTTTCTACACCCTTGAGATGTCTGAAGTGTTGATCTAGTCCAACTGTGCCTACCTTTGCGTAGGTCACTTTGCACACTATGCTGACCTGCAAGACCTTTGCGATCTATTATAATTTCCTTTGTGCATCCCTAACAAGGGGCTGAGGTGATTTCGTGCTACTATGGTAGTGATCTGTGCTATTCCACAAACTATAGTGCAAATCTTACTTATATTCTTAAATATCTTAGTTAACTTCATGTAAACAAATTTTATATCTTGCATTCACTTATTCAACACATTCATACGTATTTGTGCAACATATAAGCATTAAAAGCGGAATATATATTCAATGTGACAGATGCATAAAGTAGGAAATAAATACACAGAATGGATATGAAACTTCTCTTTATTAATGCTTCGAACTGTTACAGACTTTAATCACCCTGCGCACTCAGTTGCAGATTACTAGGGCTCTGCACACTCAGCTGTAGAGCCTTCTCCTACTGTATGACCTAAGACTAGACTTTACACTTCATATACAACTCAATCCTTCATCCTTATCATTATTCTTCTATCATGATGATATTCTTAACTACTTAGAGCCTCGCTCTATTTATACAATCCCATGGTCAACGGACCATAGGTAGATCTCTAAAGCCGACATTACATTACAAAATCGACAGTGGAAAACCCTATGAATATTTTAAAAGCTACATGCTCTGCGCCCAAAAAATGCAGAGTCTTTACATCGGGGTTACAAATTTTGACCAAAATCTGGGCTTTTAGCCCCAAAACATCCCTTTGTGGGATCCCACACCAAACAGGCCCCCAACACAAACATCATGACTTGCCCTCGAGTCACTTTGTCGATGCGGAGATCTTTGCGGGAAGACCTACCAAGTCTGCCTGGATCACTGCAAGATTGACAATGCATTGAGTGGTTGCCTCCTGTACTTCTTGGACGTACTGTTTAGATACTACAATAGTTGAATTACTTTCCTGAACCTGTTCCTTGCATCTACATGAGATTTTCTTCAATAGAGATAGTAATGACATACGCCTCATCAATCCATGGTTGTAAGCACACCTTCAAAACTGTTTCCTTGTGTCGAGTAGCATCCACCTGCTCCTTGAGTGATTTCTCCTACTGCATCCATGTGAGCCTTTGTGTAAGGGAAACTATCTACGCGGTCCCTTCTACTTCATCGTACTTATGTTGTAGCTTATGCACCTCTGTTTCTAGGTGCTGTCGCAGACCCTGTGACACTTGACTACTGTGCGCAGTCCTGACATTGCATAACTCCTGAGCAGAGTAATTTATAGTCCCGTGCCTCTTTTCAGCTACCTAGAGAGCTAAGACTATGCTTCTGTCGGCTAGTTAGATGGCCGAGGTCCCTGTGTACACCTTCAAATGAATACCATTAACTTTTCCTAGGAAGAGTTCTCCATTTACCTTTAGCAATTGCACTACACCATCATTTGTGATCTCCTCAATAACATATGGTCCCAACAAATTCATTCTAAGCTTCCCTAGGAATTTATCGAACTTACTATCATACAGCAATACAAAATCATTCGCCTTGAAGGTGCGTAACTTAATATGTCTATTGTGCCAAGCCTTTTTGCGCTACTTTTTTACCTGCTGGTGGAATCCAGCCAAAAACCTTTCTTCTTTGAGCTCCTCCAACTGTGCGAGTCTCTCCTCTAGGGCTCCATGGTTCCTCATACCTATGACCACCGCTATGCACAAACTAGGCATGATGTACTCCATAGGAATTACAACTTCTACTCCATAGACAAACTGAAAAGGTGTCTGTCCCATCAGTTTCCTGCATGTTGTCCTATAAGCCCATAATACTGCGGGTACACGTAGGTCCCAATCACTTTGTTGTGCGTTACATACTTTGTTCAACACGTTACATACCTTATTGAATGCTTTCGCGTGGATAACCTTCTGCACAATTGTCCTTCCTATGTAATTTCTACCTAACATTAAGATCCATTTGCACATTTGTTCCCCCAACACATGTTTATTGATCATACCTTTCAGTGCGAAGTTCATGTGCATCTGCATAGGTTGTTTTCCATATGCCTGTGCCCACCTGGCCAGACTTGCACGTGGATCATCCCATCCATTGTATTTGTCTATCAATCGTACCATAGGATTCCAAAATCAGGTGAAGATCATTCTCCTACATTAGTGCCAGTTGTCAAAGCTCCCTTTGTGCATAACCCACCACCTCATGGGCATAGCGCATAGTACCCAATCCAAGGCCTGGAAGTGTTTCTTTTCTGGCACCTAGCTTTCAAATTTATTCAAGTAGGTGTCTACCTCACTTAGACCATCATAAGTAGGAAGGTCTCTTACTTGTATCGATACGCAATGCAATGACATTGTCAACATATTGCAATTCAGTGTAGTTACCTCATGTAACTGATTCTGCCATCGCTCTGTCTCCTCATCTGAATCCGAAGTACAAGATCTCTTGTGCTCCCATGAAATCTGCCCATCCTCGGCAGGATTCACCCAGTCTTGGTTTCACACTATTATCTTATAGATGTAGTCCAAATCATCATCACTTTCATAGTCATGCACTAGCTCCGTATAGCACAATCCTTCAACAGGGTCTAGGGGTATAATTACGCATAGTGACTTCTTTTCAAAAATCATTTTTCGCTTTTTTAGATTAATTACCCTGTTCATGTTAGTGGCCCAATCAATTCTAGGGAGCATGGGGTAGGGATTGCTGTCATAAACAATCTCTATCACTTCAAAGTCTGCTAGCATGCTCTCTCCCTCAATCTCCATGGTTATTCCTTGCAATCGCCCCATGGGTATTATTTTCTCTTGGTTTGCCATTTGTAGATGAATAGGAGACCACTACAGCGTAGGTCTTGCCATTCTCTCCCATGTCTACTTTAGCAGAACATTCGCATCCGATCCTAAGTCCAGGATAACTTGATCCATCTCGTATTCTCTAATCTGCATGGTTAGTCTCATTTCTCTTCTCGTTCTTATCTTATGTTTTCTAATCTTCCTGACTATGCGTAGTTCTCCTGGCGTGGTCCTAGCACATCTGTTAATGAGTTCTTGTAACCCTTTTACCACTTTACTATCACACAATAGCTTCATACATGTTTCCAGGAACATTATGAGCATAGACGAGTCCATCTCCGGCTCCAGTTTATCTTTGCTTCCTGAAATGGAGGCATTAATGAAGCTCTTCTTAGCTTCCATGAAGGTTTTTCAAGTGTGCTCCAAATCAAACTCGGTTTATTTCACCAGAGCTTTGCGAACCCAAGTACTATCTTCTGGTTGTTTGCCTTTTTCATCTCCCATCGTGATTCCACTTCGGAGCACAATGTTTACATTCAAATCTTCCTCTCACGGCTCAGACCTGATCATCTGCAGGTTCTGAGTCAGGGGAGGCAATAGCGCTCCTTTGTCACGTATCCTAGCTATTAGTGTAGGACAATCTTCTATCTCATGATAAAACAAGTTGCAATACAAACACAACAACCATGTTGGATTTGTGTAATCACAGACATAATGTCCTGGCCCTCCGCAATTGTAGCATATCAACTATCTGCAACCTCTTCCAGGTCCTCCTCCACCTCGGCCTCATCCATGCCCTTGAAATCACGTTCGTGCCATTCCTACATTCTGGTCGAGGGGCTGCGTTTCAGTTTGAACTATGTAGGTGGGAGTTCTATCCATCATTAGCTCATATCTTCTACAAGTGCGCTCATTGTGTCCCACTGAACTACAAAAGTTTCAGAACAAATGTTACGAATTTTTCTTATACTTCTGTAACAAATGACAGTTGTATGTGGCATGTTTTCCTACTATTTGATAGATTGTGCACCACAAAGTAGGTGTTGTGCTAGGTCCTACTTGCACTTCTGGTCTTAAAGGAATCAACCCTCCTCCTACAAGCTAATTTGTGAAAACCATGTAGTGGTCCTTATCATGACCCTAACCCTTGCATTTTATACACCACACCTCTTCGAACACTTCTTGTTGAGCTGTCCTGTCCTATTTCAGACTCTGCATCTCAAGGCATAAATTCTTCAATTGTGTGTGGATATGTTGAACTCCCAAGTTAGGATCCTACATTGGGGTCTCATGCAATCTCATCACGATTTATAAGGTCTTTGCCTGAGTTTTTAATTTCTACTATGACTGCACGCTTCTTAGATGTGGTGTTAATGATGCTACAAACCATTCATGATGTTGTCCATTTGTCAGATTCATATTAGCTTCATGAATCATGCATTTTAGCCTCTGATCCAGCTCCCAAGGAGTCTTTCCTAGTAGCATTGTGATCTCTTTGAATCCAATGATCGTTTATGCTTCAGACTTCAGCCTGCTAAATTCTCTGTTTAGCATTGCTTGGATATTCACGATTCTCGCATTTGGATTATCGTTGGAGTGCTTAATATACGAGGTTAGCACATGGTCCTACAGGGCACTAACAAGTGTCTCTTTCTTTACATTGTCATCTATAAGTCCTTGTGCTTCCAATATGACTCTTGCAACGATCCAAAATTGGTCCAGATCTTCATTTCCCAATCCCTTGAACACAAGAAATTATATTGTGCTTTCCATCTTGAATCACGGTGGTGGCGGAGGTTGTACGAGTGAAGATGGAGGTGATGGTGGTGAAGCGGGTGCTGGTGTAGGTGGGGTGGTATTCACAGAATTCTTTTACTTATTAGATGGATCGCACTTCATGATGAGACCTTTGCGAGCTCTTCCTCATCACCTCATGGAGGTGAGATCAAGGGGCTAGTTTCTGGTCCATTATTTCCTTCATTCCTGTAAGTTTTTCCATTTCGCGTAGCCCTGAACATCAAGGTAACTGCATAACCCTCTTTTCACACAATAGCATTTTAATCCAATTACTAAAAGACTTTATGTACTTATCTTGTGGTCCTTTGAGAAAGCGTTGCTCTACATCTCTATAGCTAACTAAGGTGTCAACCATGAACTCAGTAATGAATCCTCCTATAATCTGATCAAGCCAATGATCAACGGCGCACGTGATCTTATCCTCCGATGCTTCCAACCTTTGCACTAACTCTAGGGTCGACAAAATAGTATTGTCGAGTTTGCACCTTCCTTGGCTATCTAATAGCTTCACGATCCACTCGTACAACTTAGTAGAGAAAGATGCGAAAAATATTTCATGGATCTCTGTGTATAGGTAGCAGTCTAACAACTCTTCTTTTATTAGTCACAGGTTCCTATTCTTCTATGCTATGAACTCGTGAATTCTTTTGTCCAACCAACCTTCAATTTCCTTCTTAGTTGGATTCTAATAATACGATATCATACATCTCTATGCAGATTCCGATATTAGCAACATAACCATTTGTTGGCTTGATGGGGCCTAACCCAGGTTCAGAGTTAATTAGACAAAAAAATCCCTACACTACTAGCCCTTTCGGCATCAGCCTGTAGAGTGTGGACTGAAGTCTCACTCGAAGCAGTATGGGGGGATGCTGGAACCAAGTTTCTGCACCCTTGAGATGTTTGAGGTGTCGATTTAGTCCAGCTGTGCCTACCTTCGTACATGTCACTTCGTGCACTCTGCTGACTTGTGAGACCTTCACGATATATTATAATCGCCTTCGGGAAGCCCTAGCCAAGGGCTGAAGTGCTTTCGAGCGACTATGGAAGTGATATGCACTATTTCCCCAAACAATAGCATGTATCTTACTTATCTTCTCAAAGATCTTAGTTAATTTCGTGTAAACATATGTTCTATTTTGCATTCACTTATTCAACACATTCATACATATTCGCGCATCATATAAGCATTAAAATTTCAATATATATTCAATGTAATAGATTCATAAAATAGGAAATAAATACGTAGAATGGATATGAAACTTCTCTTTATTAATGCTTCCAATTGTTATAGACTGGACTTGGCCTGCGCACTCAGCTGTAGGGGGCTGCACACTCAGCTGTGGACTACTAGGCCTCTGCGTACATAACTATTTCTCCTACTCTATGACCCAAGACTAGACATTACACTTCAGATACGAATCAATCCTTCATCCTTATCATTATTCTTCTATGACCTCATGATCTTCTTAACTACTTTGAGCCTCGCTCTATTTATACAATCCCATGGTCCACGGACCATGGGTAGATCTCTATAGCCGACATTACATTACAAAATTGAGGGTGGATAACCCTATGAATCTTTTACAAACTATGCGGTCCGCGCCCAAAAAATGTGGAGTCTTTACATCGGGGTTACAACTTTTGACCAAAATTTGGGATTTTAGCCCCAAAACATCCCTTTGGGGTATCCCATGCCCAACATCTTCTACCACCATAAGCGTCTTAGAGACCAAGTTGAAAAATGAAAAATGGTTTTTGTGGACTTCCTAAATGCATATTCTCAACCACAAGTAATTAGAGGTAATTTTTAAAGGGGCTACTAGCAAATATGGCAACATCCAACAAGATTTGTGTGCTACTTTATTCCTCTTGTAAGTACTTTGGTAGTTCGACTAATAATACACATCACATAATGGATCTAGAGTTCCTTTCTCAATCCTCTTATCCTTACCTTGTTAAACTGCAATGAAATTACTCATTCACATCTTCATTGTCTTTGTGATATATCAGTTTATTGTGTCTTCTTCACTGATTGTGTTTCTTACAAAACATAGAGCATTTGGGGTTCACCTTAAAGATAAAATTATAAAATAATATTCTTAACCCATCATTTTAATGTGATGGAAATCCAATGACATGCCTCAATTTGGGTTGTAATGGATGAATTGATTTTTAATAAAATTGGTTTTCTCATGGTGGATAATTCTTGTAGGAAAAAGATAAATTCCTATTAGAAATGACTTCAAGCTATGATATTGTAGGACAATGATCACTATAATTTTTCTCAAACCTCATAGAATACTACATTCAGTTTCTATCCCATATGCTCCAATAGGAAAACCGCATTCACTTAGAGGGTAATATGAGTTCATTACAAAATCTATGGATAAAATATTCTTTGGAATAGGACTTCAAACTTGTGGGGATTTGTGGGATAAAGAGTGATATACATTGTTGGACTGGGGAAACTATAAATTGCTCTCAATGACTAGTAACTATAGATAAAATATATTTTTAGATACACAGGTAGTCATCTTCATTTACAATCCCTTTAAACTCTAGGTGGAAATGAAAATGGATATCTAAACAAAAGAATTACATGATAGGTTGAAAGTTAATTCCCCAATAATAAGGATGCCTTTGGGATATTCCATAAACATCCTCGCTTCAAAGGGATGATAGGGGGTGTTTCCTATTTATCCCACATCCTTGGGATGCACAAAATGTAGGGGATATGGTCCCTATCCCAAGGGTATGAGTCCCTCATCTATAATGCAATACAACTCTTTGACATATCCTTAAACATCCCTTCTGAATTCTTCCACAAATTGTTTTTCCTGGACTTTTTTGAGGCCTTTTGTAAATGAAAAATTTAGAACCATCAAATGGGGGTTGGTGCCAAATCAATATAAATATTCCCAAAGATTATAAACTCTATGAATACAAATTTATTGATATTTATTTCAGTTAATGTTCAAAATTGTGGTATGAATTGTCCTGCCTTTTTGGTTTAGTGTTTGTTATTTTTCTGTTTATGGAAACTAGAATGGTTTACATTTTCCATGTATCTCTAATCCAATTAGTTTATTTAAGAATTTCATATAAATTGTCAATTATTATTTCTTAATTATCTCCTAGAATATGTTCTAAACCCCCTTCATAATTTGCTACAAGGGGAGTTTTAAACCCCCCTCATATGTTGCTATGAGGGAGACTCTTAATGCCCCCAAAAGATAGTACGAAGAGGGATCCTAACACCCACAAACATTTGTAAAAGGAGGTTTCTAAACGACCCTTGTAAGTTTCTACATGGGGGTCTCCTAACGCACATGAATTTTTTACAAAGGGTTTCTATACCCTCCTCATATCTCACTACAAAGGGGGCTCTTGACACCCCCAAAACCACTACGAGGGGGGATCTTAATGCCCCTAAAAGTTCCTATGAAGGGTGCTCTAAATCCCCCTAGTAAGTTTCTAAAGGAGGATTCTTAACTACCCATAAAGTGACAATGAGAGGGGTTCTAAACTACCTTTTTAAGTTCCTATGAGGGCAGTTGTAAAATGCCCTTGTGGGTTGCTATGAGGGGGGTTTTAAGTCACTCCCACAAGTTAATTTTTCAGGGAGTTCATGTCTCTTAAAAATCTACCCCTAAAAGGATTGAATTTTAGAGGCGATGCTTTTGGGGGGATTTTAAAAAACTACCCCCAAAATTATATTTTTAAGGGGGGTTCCAAACCACCCCAAAAGTCACCTTTTGGGGGCGGTTCGAACAACCCCCAAAAATCCACTTTTGGGGGAAATTCATGTCTCTTAAAAAGTCAACCCTATAAGGCCTTACATTTGAGAGGTAATGCGTTTGGGGGGATTTCAAAAACTTCCCCTAATGATAAACGCCCACCCCCCGCCCCCTAATTCTTCTTTTGCAGGCGAATAAGAACTCCCCCTAAAAGTATCTTTTTGTAGTAGTAGGATCTCTAGGGATCAACCATCAAACTCTCATGACCTCGTGCTGGGACCACATTATTAAATGATTAGTTATAATATATATGGTGTCAAGGTCCACGTTGAGGAAGGAACTTTGGAAAACCCTTAATATTATTAAATACTCGGTTGTTGACTAGCTCTAGGGCTAACCCATCAAGTCATGACCTTGAGTTCGGACCACGTCTTAAGTAATTAGTTCAATAGAAAAACAATACAAGTCCATTGAGGAAGGTCCACTTTATATATGGAGGTCCAGATACATGGATTATTTTGAAACCCTTTAGCTCTTGTTTCTAAACCATCAAGCACCCATGGCCATGTGTTGTGACGTTATCGTTTGCACAAAACTATTATAAGCTAAAACTTTGATCCCAAAAATCAACACCAAAATTCATCATATTTCCTTTCATCATAAGCTTCCATACTCCATAATTTTCCCTATCAAGAAAAGGCACTATAGACTCTTGTTAAGCCACGATCCGCTACAAATCTGCTTCCAACGATAAAGCTACACTAGAAGGAGTTGGATCTGATACCAACTGTTGGGATGAAGAAATACTGGGGGGGTGAATTAGTATTGCATAAAATTTAAAAAAATTATAGGTTTTCAAAATTTTAAAGCAAATTACAAAATATACAACATTAAAATTACAATTAGCACAATACAAGGGCACCAAAATTTTAGGTGGAAACCCTATAGGGGAAGAAAACTATTGTACTATTTTTCTCTTCTCTTGTATTTTCGGTCAATATTATTATTTACATATATAAGCTAGAACTAAGTAGATATTTCCTTGGCCACTACCAACAAGGATCCACCACTCCTTCAACAATATAGCAAGCCTCCACTTGCTTGAGGCCACAACCTCAACAATGATAATTCTGAAATTTATGTGCAAATACAATGCAATTGTTTTACTAAATTGGTACAAGATGCATATATGAAATAAATTTAGAATCTGTAGAATTCCCATTTGTTGCCTCTTGAAATAACTCAACAAAAGGAAAATGATGGAGATATTTTCCAACACTTTTATTCATTCCAAGTTTTCATACCTTACATAAAAATATGATTGAAACATGGGTGGCAAACTCTTATATAATTATTTGATGTTCTTCCAAAAGATAGTAACTAAACAAAATAATTCCTCACATAATTGGCTAACAAAGCATAACAATATCTCTCACTCACAATGGTACCAACCCCAACTTTGTAAAGTTTTCTCCTATAAATATTTTTTCTAGAGTAATTAAACAATAATAGTTAGAAAAAGTGGAGAGCCAAACACTCCTGTTCATACATTGTTGATCTAGCATGGTGCAATCAATTTCTCCTTGACTTGATCCACCATAGTATTCATTGATAAGAGATATTTTAAACTTTAACCACCTAGATGAATTTTAATGCTTCTCAACTTAGTGGAGAATTTACCATGTGCAAATACAAGAGAAAATGTATATGGTTTAATTTTTTTGCATGCACAATTAAAATAAAATCAATCTACAGATAATGTTGCAATCATATAATGGGAAGACAACATCAATTCGTAGTGCAACGAGGGTGATGTGAGAATACAATGGAGATTGATGCACTCATGCTATGATATGCTAGTGTCAAACTCTGTAAACATATAAATTTTAACCATCATCATCCTAGGCTTGCAACTTAGATTTAGTACAGTAACATCTAGACCCAAGCTCTATCACAAGCATACAAGATAATTAAGTGAAATCGTGATAAGGCATATAAGATATTACAAGAAACGTAATGCATGTTGACATCAATGCCAACACTACACTACCAATAGTAACTTCCAAAATCCATTTAGGGACATGTTATGATTTTTGTCTAGGATTATAAAAGTCTAACTGAGAAATAGAAAGGATTTTTGTGAGCTTTAGTACTTGTGTTTGGTTAAGGCCCATGTAAGAAAACTACCCACAATTGTTATAGCTAATGCTTTGCAAAATCAACCCCCTTATTTGCATTGATATCTATAAAAAAAATCTTAGCTCCAAAGATCCCCAATCAAAACAATTTTTGACCTATGGAATCCTCCACGGTGTTTCTCTAGTTGTAACCTAGTGCCATAAATCCAACATAAATCCAACAAAAAATATATTTCACCCATTCATGTCCTATTTTGAATTTGATTGCAAGTTGCAAGTCACTTCCAAAAGTTGTTAAGTGACATATTGTGATTTTTGTCTCAGGGAATAAAACCTAAAGCAAACTGTGGAAAGGATTTCCGTTAGCTTTAACATTTGTGTTTGGCCAAGGCCCATGTTTTCATTCTACCCATAATCACTCTAGCCATTGTTTTGAAAAACCAATCCCCTTATGTAAAATTTGCATTGGTCTTACTAAAAAACCCTATCTTTTATGATCCTCTAATAAATCAATTTTGACCTATGGAATCCTAGGAGGGGGGTGTCCCTAGCTTGAACCAATGCTAGGAGTCCAAAGGAATTGATGATTCACTCATTTGAATCCTAGTTTGAATTTTATGGCTAGTTGGAAGATACTTACATATCTATCTATTGACATATTGTAATCCTTTTCCAAGGGTACAAAAAACAAATAGAGTAGAAAAGAGGAGTTTCGTAAGCTTCAACATTTATGTTTGTCGAAGGCCCATGTAAGCATGCCACCCATAGTTAATACAACCAATGTTTCACAAAATAAACCCCCTTGTGCAAAATTTTCACTGACATTTACTAAAAAAAATATTAGCTTTGAAAATCCTCAAATAAATCTACTTTCGATCTATGGAGTTCTAGGAGAGGGGTGTCCATGGCTTTAACCTAGTGCTAAGAGTTGAACATAATTGATGGTTTTCCCATTTGTGTCCCAATTTCAATTTATGGTGAGTTTCAAGTCACTTCCACAATCCATTTAAGGACATGTGGCAGTTCCTTTTTGAAGGTATTTTCCATTGATGTATATTGAAGTGTAATTTGAAAAACCATAGTTTTTGTGCAATTTGAAAATCCCAATTTTGTGGAATTTGAAAACCCTACTAATGCATAATTTGATAATGCTAGCCTTTTGGAATTAGAAAATAATAGTTGGTGGCTAATGTTTCTTATTTTGTTGGATTCCTTATCAAAGGTTTCGAGAGTCTTATTTATGCCAACTTGTATTAAGATATGGTGGCTAGGGCTAAATGTGGAAAGCCTAGTTGATGGCTAAGGTGAAGTTTGGATGACCTCATTTTTTCTTGAGAGGTCAACATAAGCTTTCTCTTTATGCACATTCCTTGGGTTGTTATCTTTGTTTATTATATCTATGAATGCTATGAAGCCATGAACCATTGTATCAATGGAATTTTGTTGTTTAGACCATTGCCATTAATTTACATCCAACACACCATAGGAGACTCTGATAAGTGACACACCTTTAAAGGAATGACACATATAAGTGACATGACTTTTAAGAGATGCCCCATAAGAAATCTATATATACATGATAATATTAAAGGTAAGACACATAGCCATCATGCCACATAAGATACCTACCATAAGTAATATAGTTAGAATTAATGCACTAAAGAAATGCACACTTGAGCCATTAGGTGTCACATATAAGTGATACACCTTAACTAGTAACACGTAAGTGATGCACATAAGCAATGAATGATGACCAACATACTGATTTTGTATTTGTGTGCATAATAGACAATGTAAGTAAACACATGATATTGGACTTGCATCACAAATTACCAATGTCCATCAATGTATATTGATGTGGACTTTGAAAAATAATAGTTTTGTGTAATTTGAAAATGCTAGTTTTATGGGATTTCAAAACCTTGGTAATGTGGAATTTGATAATGCTAGCTTTTTGAAATTTTAAAAACATATTTGGTGGCTAAGGTTTATTATTTTAGTGGCTGTCATATAAAGGGTTTGGAGATTCTCACTTGTTTCAACTTGTACTAAGGTATGGTGGCAAATACTAAGTGTGGTAAACCTAGTTGATGGCTAAGGTGAAGTGTGAATGACCTCATTTTTTCCTTAGAGGTCAAAATTAGCTATCTCTTTATTCACATTCCTTGGGATGCTATCTTTTTCCACTATATTTATGAACGTTATGAAGCCATGAAACATTATATGGATGGAATTTTGTTTTTTAGACGATTGTGACTAATTTATACCCATGCACCATAGGATACACCCGTAACTAACATGCTTTAAGAATAATCAAACATAAAAGCAACATAATTTTAAGTGATGCCCCATAAGAAATGTACATACAAGTGATACTTTTCCATGTGAGACACATACTCGACATGTCATGTAGTATATCTACCATAATTGACATAGTCAAGCATCAATGCATTGAAGCAATGCACACTTGAGACATGGTACACCATATTAGGTGTCATATATAAGTGATGCACCTTAACTAAGAATAAATAAGTGATGCATATAAACAATGAATGGTGACCAACATAGTGAGTTCATATTTGAGTGCATAGTTAGAAAATATAAGTAAAAACATGATATTAACCTTGCATCACAAGTTGGAATGTCCATCAATGTATATTGACATGGAATTTGTTAAACCTTACTTTATGCAAGCTAAAAACCCTAGATTTTTGTAATTTGAAAACCAAAATAATGTGAAATTTGATAAAACTAGATTTATAGAATTTGAAAAGCATAGTTTGAGGCTACTTCGTTTCTTATTTTGGTAATGTGGTGCCAAAGGGCTAGAGAGACAACCTTACAAAAAGATATATTAAGCTATGGTGGCTAAGGATAGGTGTGGAAAACCTAGTTAATGGCTTTAAGGTGAACTGTGAATAAACTCATTTTGTCTTGATAGAATAATATAAACTTTCTATTTATGCACTTTACTTGGGATGTTATTTTTTTTTCATTATATTTATGAATTTTATGAAGTAGTAAAAATTATATGGATGGAATTTTGTTGTCTACATGATTGTGACTAATTTACACCAACACAACATAGGAGACTCCCATAAGTGACACACTTTCAAAAGAAACACACATATAACTAGCATAATTTTAAGTGATGCCCCACAAACAATGTACATATAAGTGATACTCTTGAAAGTAAGACACAATCGACATGCCATGTAAGATACCTACCATAAGTCACATAGTTAAACAATGAAACACTAAATAAATTCACACTTGAGCCATGGTACACCATATTAGATATCACATATAAGTGATGCACCTTAATTAAGGATACATAAATTGTCATGCACATAAGAAATGCATGATGACCATCAATCAATATGCATAAATTCACATAAGTGATGCACAATATATGACATATAATTAACATGTTCTTACATGAGACACATAATTAACACACCATAAGAAAAGCACACAATACAAGTTGACCAATGCACATAGCGGTTTTAATATATGAGAAGATATTTGTACAATGGACGTATTCATTCTATTAACCAATCCTAGTTTTGAAAAGAGGTCAAGATGCCTCTCTTTTTGAAAATATGTAGTGTAAGCATAAATATGAGAAAGTGAAGAGAGTAAAATGAAAAAAGCCAAGAGTTGGGAATGAAAACTCCAACATATTGAGTTCAAATTTGAGTGCATAATCAAAAAATTTGGGTGCAATGTTAGTTGATGTATATTGACATAGAATTTGGAAAATGTGTTCCAAATTGTATTAAGCTATGGTGGCTAAGACTAAGTGTGGAAAATTGAGTTGATGGATAGGGTGAGGTGTGGATAAACTCATTTTATCCTTAGAGGTCAACATCAAATTTTTATTTATGAAATTTCCTTGGGATATTATTTTTTTTCATCATATTTATGAATGTTATGAACCCACGAAACTTTATGTGGATGGAATCTTATTGTTTAAATGTCATTGTCAGTAATTTATACCCAAGATACCATGTAGGAGACTCCCATAACTTTAACACAATATAAGTGACATACTTTTAAATGATTCCTCATAAGCGATGTACACATATGTGATACTCTTCAAAGTGAGGCACATATTTGACATTCCATGTATGTTACCTACCTTAATTGACATAGTTGGGCATTAATGGATTGAAGAAAAACACAAAAGCCATGATAAACAAGTTGAAAGTAAAATACATTTATATTAAATTTGGTCAAATTTCACATAATGGAAACTTCTTTCCAACATACATGATGGAAACTCATGCCAAAAAATGAGAGAATGGAAACTAGTTCCCTAGACACAAAATCACATATCGTGCTTAGATTAAACATCATGGAAATGTACGTAATCTCTCTTTGAATCACCATTTCCACCCTTGGCTCTCTTGGATGCATCTCAAAAATAAATCTTCCTCCTCTTAAACATAGAGGAAACTCAAACCTTCTTTTGTCTCAGAGTAGTATGCCTCTTCAATGTTTGAAAATGAAACAACAACACATTATCTCATTTTACCATAGTTGAATTAGTTAACAAACTTGATAAATAAATTTTTGTAATTCAAATGAAAGCTCACATAGACATGAATGTATAAGGTACAGAGGATGTGTTCCTCTATGTTCCAAGCCTCTGAACAATGGCTCCCTACAATAACTATAGTAATCAATTAATTGAAAATAATTGAAATATTATGTACAAAATAAATTTAACTCACGTTCTTGATAAATATTCGTCAAGTAATTATTCTCACCATGAAGATCTAAGGAAATAGAGATGATTTCCCTTCCTGGATCAAAGTTGGAGCACTCTACTAAACAACATGCTCCAAGGCAATGATGGGGGCTTGGTAGGATGTAGTTACAATAACAACAAATGCAACCACTTTAGATGTAGCTACATTATATGTAATACTTGTTGCCACAATAATTAATGCACTGATGGTAGGTGGATAATTGGGTTGAACAACTTTCTCTAAGGTAATGATGGGGTTTGGGGAGGATGTAGTTGCATTAGTTGAAAATTTAACCTCTATAGGATTAGATACATTAGATAAAATAGTAGTCGTTGCAACATCAGATATGATGAGATGTGGGTTTTGATGATAGAATGGTGTAGGATAAATAGATATGGGCATGGTTGAAGGGTGTAAAGGAAAATGTATAGGGTGTAAAAGATGATACACCCTTGTTAGTTGTACAATATGAGGTAGCACCCTAGGGGAAGAAATAATAATTCCGAGTGCTTGGGGGGAGACCCAATGGTTGCAATTACCATGAAGTGGGGAATACCTGAGATGGAAGGGGATGGAATCATAAAGAATGGAACCTAAATATAAAATTGTATTATGTTTTTAATTAGTACAAAAGAATCATATTCAACTTTATAATGAAAGTCTCATTAAAACTAGATATAATCTAACATATGCTACATCGATGGGAGGTGATATGGTAATCCCAAGTGGATATGTATTTTGAGTTTCTCCCATCAAAAGTTATGGAAACACAAAAAACATTAATATTTTTTTATCCCAAATTACATAATAATTAGAAAAACAACAAAATTTTAATCTTGCTAAGTTATCATTGAAGTAGATTTGAATAAATATGTTTAAGTACCTATGTGTAAGGTGTTGCAATGTTGAATGCTATAACTAAGGCTGCATGAAGATTGGGATAACTAAGATATTCCCATCTCAATCATGACATATTCTCTTGTATCATTTGTAGATTTCAAAAAAACAAGTGTGAAAAATGAGTACGCCAAAGTTACATTTGTTGAAAATTTGTTAATTATATAGCTAGATTTATAACCAATGATTTAACATCAATTAAAAACTATACTAACTTGATCCATAAATCACTTCCAGAATGGATCTTCTATTGGGCCATGTAAAATATGCACACAATGAAAACATAAATGTGGCACCGCTCCACTCGAACTAAGAACATCAACCTGATTACATGGAATCAATGGTTTGTAATTAGTGTGGCCTGAAGGCCCTTTACCTAGATGTCTAATGAACTCCTATGATGGATCTTGTCTAGATGCCACCACAAATGAATAATGTTGCACCAAACTAGTGTGAGACATGATGTGACATTGCTAGTGTCAACTAATATGAAAGTTGAGGTGCTTTAGGGGGTGGGGAGGGGTTAGGCATATGCCTAGGGGTACGTGGACCTCTCAATGGATTATGCATGGAATTTGTTCAATCCGAGGATGTTAAGTTTTATGGTATGTTCTATTCTTGGGATAATTACTTCAATGTCTTATTAGCCCAATAACAACTTTACTTCAGATTCCAATAACAATCACATTAAAACTTTAGTAACATTCACTTTATATCGTCGTTGACACTAATTGTAGATAGAACATGACATTGAACAATAATTAGAAGAAGATACGATATGATAAGGGAATTGTGAAAAATGAAAACTTTCAAGTGAATTTTATACTCAAGATACCAAAGAGACATGTCTCTTTGTAAATTGGATCATGTATCTTCGTAAATTAAAATCTAGTAAGTTTGCACATCTACATTTTTACCCATATTTGTTAAAGTGTTGAAGAACATGTACATAATGGCGGGTAGTAACTCCTCGTAAGTATATTTTTTAAGATATTTTTCCTTATGCCATCATTTACACAAATACTTTCTTAAATTATGCTAGGTAGTAACTTATGGTAAATATGTTATTTACGTGATTATGATATTTTTTCAATGAATGGTGATGTCCTTATATACATGACTCTTGAACACTAATTATTAGTTAATTATTCAATATTTATGATTTCTATTATACATACATAGATACACACACACACACACACACACACATCTACACACACACACACACATACAGACACATATATATTATTCGTAAAAGGCTTCTAGGAAGGGGAATTGGCCCCTAGTTGCACTTTTTAACACTCCCTCTCAACTAGGGAGCAATTTCGCCTGTCAACATTCATCCATGGCTATGTTATCCTGTCCATCATGTGTCATCTCTTCCACTTGTCTCGTATTTGCTGAAGATTCATGTCATAGTTTAATAAGAAAGGATTGGAAAATGGTGGCTCTCAAGACCCTACCACTCTTGCATAAATGACATAGGAAAGTCCTCATGTCCAAGGATAAAACCCCTACCAGGATTGATCCTTAGTGATCAAGTTGTTGAAAATCATGTGTCTTGGTTATAGGGAATACGGTAGTACCTAACACGCCCATTGATACTATTAATTAACCCTAACCACTTTACCTAACTCATTGGCCAAAAGAGAGGTACTTTCCAAGAGTCCTAAACAACAAGTGTAGGATGTATGATGGGGTTTCCACAGGGGAAGGTGAACCACTCACCATGTTGTCATATAGTGTACTCCATAGGGGAAGGTGATCCACTCACCCTATGCTCACATGTTGGGATATGTACTTCACAGGGAAAGGTGAACCACTGACTGTGTGCTCATATAGATCCAAGAAGTACATGAAGCCCACATAAGCTCTTAGAACTCAATGTCTAACTCAATTGGGACCCTAATTGGAGGGTATTTTCATGAATCCAAGTCTCTCTTTGAAGGATAAGAAATTGGCGTTTCCTAAAGGCTTTATGAGGATGTCAGCAACCTGTTCATCCATCCTGATGTGTTAGAGCCTTATTTCTCCTCGTTGTACCATATCTTAGATAAAATGGTACCTAATATCAATATGCTTGGATCGGTCATGGAACATGGAATCATCTAAAAGGAGAATCCCACTTTGATTCACAATAAATAATGGTGGTATCCCTCACATGCTCAAATAGCTCACTGAAGAGATTCCTCAACCAAATGGCTTCATAGCAATCCATACTGGTTGTTAGGCCCCTATACCAATAGGTTTCATATGTCATGATTGACTTGATGAGCTATGTAATATGTTCATACCTTTTTTTGTTGCAAAGGATTTCCATATTTTCAAAAAATAAAAAAAAATTTAAAAATGTAAAGAGGGTATACCCTAAAAGAAAAATCAAAGGGTAAAAAGAATAAAGATGGTAAAAAAATGAAAGAAAATGAACCCCAAATAAAAATAGACCAGGAAAGTGTGCAAGTCTAAATGCCACTACTTTCTCATTTTGAGTAATAAACAATTGTGTGCAGCTTGTCACTTATGCCACAATTCATGAATAGTCAAACTATTTAAACTTGGCTAATTCATTTTTCAATTTCATGTTGTAGAAATAGAGAATAAATATCTGACCAAAGAGCGTAATCTTGGTAGATAAGTAGATAGGTAGAGTAAATAAAAGGAGCTCAACAGTTCAATTTCAGCCCTTGGATGTAATAAGTGCAGACTTAGATAGGCTTTGCCATGTAAAAGAAAAGGAAGATTTGATAAGGGTTTTCCAGTCTAAGTGCACCCTAATAAAGAAGAAAAAATACTAGGTTAAAGTAGGTAGGGTAGGTAGGTGATGTTGCAGAATTATATGTGATGATTAATGTCTCTAAATGTGTTAATCTTTCACTTTCATCACATTGCCAAGGAAAATGGTACATTGAAAGCATCTCAAGCAAAGAAAAGTCACAATAATTAAATCCCCTTCTCATTTTCCCTAATTATTCACTAATTTCCCCTAATTACTAAGGGATTTGTTAAATTGGAGGGGCTCAGAGTATTTCTCTGACTTCTGGAGGGACTGGACCCTTGGCCCAATAATTTAAAAAAAGCCTAAGTACTTAAAACCATCATTCATTCACTCTCATAAGTCTTGTCCTAAGTAAAATCGTATTTTACTTAGGAAAAATATACAATATCACATAAAACCCCTTTTTCCCACTTAAGCCTAAGTTAACTACAAAATCCTAATGTTTTACTTGCCACTTTTCATTACATTGTCATACTAACTATTAACCTATTTAAACTATAACTCCCGCACAATATTACCCTTTCCCATTTTATTTAAATATATTAAAAATCCCCAAATTTTATATATTCCGCCCCTTCGGTTAATTATAACCATAAATATGTTTAAATAGGATTAAATAGTCAACCTGTAACTAGTTAATAGCCTAATCCCCCCACCACATTAATCATGATTAATTAACCCTCATGGTTAATTAAGAACCCCCCAACCAGTTATATCAACACCCCTGATATGATTAATTAACTCCTGATTATGTCAGGCACGCCGCAATTAAACTCTGTCGCATCGTCCCTTCCATCCACCATCCAATCAAGTCCTCCACATCTGACAGTATTTATTGATATCACCGACCCTTGGTCACTGCACGTTAATGTGCAATCACCAAGCGATTTTCACACTGTACCTCTGCCATGCGTTAAGCAACGAGTAAAATTGCTAGCTCCCGGCTAAATACCGCCCATTCCCAAAAGTGGTGCGATAGGAAACTGCTTACCGTTGTTTCATATATGACAAAACAACATTTTCCATGCACGTCATCTGCTCGAATAAAAAACAACCCCGCCAACCTTGACTTTGTTAATAAAACGAACAAACATCATTTTCATTGTTCTGTACTGCAACCTGTGCTCCCATGCAAAGAACATCCAAGTCAACTATCTGAGGTTTCCAACTGCCACCTTACCAAGAAACTTACAGTTGATGCATCTCAGAACTTATTATCCATTACCATTACCTGTCATTACACTGTTCAGTTCTCAAATATAGATATTTATCCAATTTCTGGCGAAACCCTGCAAGTTTTGGTTTTACATTATAAAATCCATAGAGAAAGGCCAATTTCAGTGCAAACTCAGTCTGTGTTTTACCATATAAGTCCCTTAATATGCTATTTTGCCCATTTTCCATAGTAAACCGAAATTCCTTTTCTGAATCCACAAGAACCAAAAATGGAAACCCCCACTGTTTTGAATGTCGCACCTATCAATGCCCCTCATAAGGACCTAGACTATTTGCCTCTTGTAGATAAATACTTCCAAATAAAGGACCTAGCCACTGACCAGAATCACCTTAAGGTATTTTACCAAGCTAGAGAGAATTAGCTAAATAGCTCAAACATCCTTGGACTGTGGGAATCCAACCTTCCCTGGTAGTTTCTCCCCTCAGTCCATGTTTTCCCTAATCTAATTCATTAATGCGTTGCAAACTATGACCCTAACTGCAGAGCTATTATGTCCCCAAGTCAAACAGTGCTTTTCCCCATAACAGGTGCATCCATTAATGAAATGTTGCAATTCTTCCCTGGTCAAGCTCTCACTCCCCTTTCTATGGGATATTTACTTGAGAAATCCATTGAATTACCACAATCAGAACACATTCGCATCTATCAGACCTTCATGTTAGAAAAATATCAGCCTAAAGGCTCCCCTCCTTATGGACAGACCTTCTTCACAGATATGGGCAGAGTTATAGTGGATATGATATCTTTAACAATGAGATTTAACACTAGTGAATATGTTGATGAGGTAACCTTAGTGTTATTGTCAATCTTTACTCCTGAACAACCCCTTCTTACTAAATATGATTATGCCTCCTATATTGCTAATAAAATTCATGACCAATTCCTGAGATTGGACAATGAAGGAGTCTTCAAATACACCACTTTCATCTATCATCTTATGTTCTATTATCAGTCAGAGAACTTCCCTTTCCTTGTCAGGAAGCTTGACACCAAAGGAAATCCTGGGTCTGTTATATTTTGGAGTCCCATTTTCCATAAATCCCTTGAGACCCCTTACACCTATAATGAGTTCATTGATCTATTTTTCCATCTAGAAACCACTTTATTGATAGGAGTTTCCCCTCTTAGGATCAGTGGTGATATGAAGAAGATCCTTCAGCTCTCCAAGCAGTACAGAATAGGTGATGGGTATCTACATAAGAACCATACAAAAATCAGGATATATGGGTGTGAGCTTTTCCCTTTTAAGCTACCAAAGTATGTTCCAATGAGACTCTTTGCATTGGATTACTTCAGGCAAATGATAAATTCAGACCTGGTTCATTTTTATAACGCTAAGAAGAAAGCTCAGCTTAGAATCAAGAATCAGTTAGGCCTTTTTGTCTATAACACTAGGGAGGCCTAGCAGGAAGCATAAATAATTTTAGAAGATCATCTTAAGTTACAAAAGCGTTTTGGATGGATACCATATGACCCTAATAGCTTTATATGTGATAGAAGAATGGAGAACAAATTATCACCATACATTCACCATATGATCCCAGAGATTGAACAGTTTGCAAATATGGATGAATTGAGGGAAGGGACCCTAGTAGAAAATGATAGTGAACATGTCAATATTGAGAATGTTATGAGAGATCTTGAGAAAACATTTGACCTGGATTCTTTTGGGTAGGTACAAAGTTTAGGGATTGGTGCCTCTACAGCTGGAACTTCTCAGCAACATTCATAGGAAACCAGTACACTAGCCACAGGAACATCCAAAGGCAAGGAACTAGAGACCAACATTCAAGCCACAGGGCAATCTACAATGTCAAAACAACTTGAAACTTCCAAGGAACAGGCCCAAATACCAACTCCTCCAACTCAAAGCAATGTTGGAGAATCTCCAATCTTGCAGAATCCTGTAAATGAGGAAAGGAATAAAAAGAGAGACAAGGAAGTAGCTACCCCTGTCAGTGGACCCTCAAAGCAGCCTGGAACAAAAAGATAAAGGTTAAATCCTCTTTTAGAGGAGGAATTTTTTGAAGAGACGACTGATAGTCAAAGGAAAGAAGGAGTAGATAGTCATCAAACAGCCCCAATAGGTGGGACATCAACTAGCTCACAGAGACAAGAGCTAGACAGATAACAATGTGCAGAGGTATCATCTTTCAAACCACTAGGAAAGGACACTCCAACTATCAACAAGACATTTATAGAAATAAAAGCTAGAAATGATCCATTAAGGCTTCAAGTTTATAATCAATATTTGAAAATTCCCCCCACAAATCAACAGAGATTGATGTCAGCCTATGACATCAAAGAAGGTAAAATGATAATGAGTTATTTCAAGCCTAAAGTGCAACAGCCTCAATCAGTAACAGACTATCTCAGAACCAATTTCGATATCATGGCAAAGGATATTCATCCTTTGGATCAGATTGAATTGCATAAACAAACTAGAGAAATGATTTACTCAACCTTGACTGGTAAGGCTATGTTGGCGCAAAGGTTGTAAAATTCTTTGGATAACACAACTGGCCAACTACACTTTGAGAAAGCCTCCTCCCAGGCTAAAGATAACAGAATAAAGTCTTTAGAAGAAATGATTATTGTATTGGGTCATGATCCTAAAGATGTGAAGGCTACAGAAGCCTTAATCAAAAAGAAAGATGAAGATATTGTTCCCTTAAGGAAGCAGCTAAAGCTGCCTCCTTCAAGGCATCAAGAGACTGCTGAGATCATAAAGGAAAAATCTAAAGAAGAGCTGATGGATTTACTCTTAAAACTTAATGAACAATTGAATGAGTCTGAGTAAGAACTAGAAAAAGCATTTAAGGACAAGCGGGCATAGTCGACCTCTTAGCCTCCCAATCTGATACCAGTAGTCTCAACAGAAGTCCCTTCTACACTTGGGATAGAACTAGCAACAAACATCCCAACAGCCATAATAGAGGTGGTCACAGGTACAACAACAACAGGAACAACAGGACTAGCACATGGCAACACTACCAATTTGAGAATAGAGGAACTAATAAAGTCAATGGAAGACACGAAACTACAAGTTTCAAAGCTAAATAAGGTGAAAGAGCAGTATGCCAACTTAGAGCAAAGGTATGATCTCTCAAAGATAAATGTTGCAGAAAAGTCAAGAGAGATTAAAGGATTAGAAAATAAAGTGAAATCATTAGAAAAGGATCTTACTATTAACAAGCCTCTGGTAGAAATTAGGAAAATTCTTTGGGCCAACATCACTCAGTCAATAAATGATGTTTGGTAATCCATCCAAATAATTTTTGAGCAGATTAATCTAGTAAAGGAAGCCCAAGAAGAAATCCAAAGGACAAGAGTAGAATTAGGAAGAATTCCCGAGGAAGCCAATAAGCTCATAAACATTTTGAACATTAAGAATAAGTACCAGCTTGAAGAACTTGGCATTGAAGACAGAACAAGGACCATTTTAGAAATAAAAATGGAATTAACCAAAAGAACTTTGATGCAAAATTTAGAAAGAATATGTCATGATATGCAGGCAGAGATTAATGCTTTTATGAAGAAATTTGCTATTTTGGAGAGTAAAGGGCTACCTAGTCCTTTAGTGATTAATGACAAATTAATGAGGCATATAGACTATGTGGATAAATTGAATCAATATGCAGACAATCAAGCAAGTTTATCAACAAGTGTATCAGGAATAAAAGCACTCCCTACAGGCAGAGTTCTATATGACAACCTAGAGAACCTATTCTATGTCGAGTATGAACTAAAGCACTTGTTCCCAATTCAGCCTGCATTCTTCAGGTACACAAAATTAGATGAAAACCTCAAAAAGCTTCAAAAAAATAGAATACCACAGCCAAAATGGTAGGAAGAAATGCTGGAAATTTTGTAATTTATTCTTTGTAAAAGGTAAATTTTGACTTTTACTACAGTTAATGAGGGTAAAGAGGATGAACAAAGATCAAACAGGTAAAGAGTATCAGATTTAGGTAAAGTGTATCAGTAGGAAGATAAAAACAGAGAAACCAACACAAAATTACATCAAAGACAACAAGATGCCAAATATTAAGGCCTAACTCTAGCACACTCTCAAGAAGAGGGACAACAAACCATTCATTTGCCTATATCTGTTATCAACGAGACTATCTGGCCCTATATTCATGTAACTTATAGTTAGTCATCTCAAAATATATCTCACTTTGTTATGAGATATTTCATTGTAATTTTTTTTGTATAAATACTTCATCATTTGAAGTATTTTGTGGTGGATTCTTAGACATTGCTGTAAAGCTGATTATTTTGGAATAAAGTGTTATTGGAAAAATCTTTCATGGCTAGCTAGATGAAAAATTAATACAATGGAATTTTCAAAGGATTCATGTGCAATACATTGGACAAATAAGTATTTATAACTCTTGTGGTATTGTGTTCTTGTTTATTATATCAATTATTTTTCATATCTGAATACTAAACAAAAAAGCTTAATTTAGAAAGTGCTTCAGTGTAATCTGTTTTCAATCATTTATATTCTGGATGTTTTCCTCTAAACTAGCATAAACAATGAATTCTTAATTTCTCTTTACTAGTGATCATTCAAGTCCTTTTCTCTTAAAATATGTTGAAGGATTCTTAATTTCCCTTCATCCCTTTCAAGCCCATCTCATCCTATCAAGTTGTCATTTGATCCATCTTTTAGCTATCTTGCCCTGTGAAGCCATCCTTTGCTAAGAAACTAAATCCAGTTGAGCCATTTATTTTGACTCCATTAGCCCAATGGCCTGAACTATTCAGTTCCAACCCTCTGCTATTGAATTTCACCACCAAACTCAACGAAAATCCCAAATCTTTCATAAGAAGCCTAAAACCTTATAAAACAAAGCTAAATCCCAAAGAGAGAGCCCTCTTTGGACACAGATTGGCTACATTTTGTGTCTAAAAGTTGGTTTGCGGTTACCTCGAACCCCTTTCCTCTTCTTACAACTTCTAAGAAAATTTGAGTGATAACATAGTGGCAACTGCACTGGGGAAGGAAATTTTTTTATTATTGCTGTTTACTTTATAAACTATAGATGCAGCTTGAAGTCAGCCAGGTAGCCTTCGAACTTCTCTTGCTGTGCAAGATCATAACTAGATGAATGCTGCTTCAGTGTATCTCCGGTCTAGTTTATGAACGAAACATAAACCAATTATTTAGTTAAACAAATCTTTAGGAATGTTTTAAATCCAAATCCACCACCTGTGTTTGAGAACCCTAATTTGATTCCTAGAATTCTTAGGAGACAGGAAAGCCAAGAAAGTACTGCCAGTTCTCGGCTCATCTATAGATCAAGATCTTGCCCTGTGATTTGGATCTCTCTTGAGGACAAACCTTTTGATGGGCAATTTGAGACCTCTTTGTTTGTAACATTCTCTGACACTGAATTGTCCTGCTTGGTTCCAAACCTAGTATTTATTAAAGAATTACAATTTGAAGTTGTAAGTGTTTCAATTGACATACATTTACAAAATTCAATACAATCTGAGCTTACTTCTGAAAGAACACCTGATCCCTCTACTGTCACTACTGTTTCTGCAAGTTCCTCACCTTTCCCTCACACATATCAACCCCAAACCACTCCACCACAAACACCTCTTTCTACCCCTCCATCGACAACTCCCATTCCTATTGTTAACCCTACCCCTTTTGTTGTTTCATCACTACCTCCAGCTATGGCAAATATGTATACCCCTCTAGTTTTACTAGCGAATTTAGGTGCCATGCCTCAATACTACCAAAGTAAAATCACCCCATTTGATGGTTCTGGTACCTACACAGCACAACAACATACCAAAAAAATGACTGACTACTTTGCGATATATGAGTTTGATGCTGATGATGTTAGAATGAGGATATTTGTTCAGAGTTTAACTGGTGAAGTTCGAACCTGGTTTAGGGCTCTAAGAGTAAATATCATAGATAGACTAGAAACCCTTTATATAAAATTCTCAGATCGTAGGGAGAAAAAGAAATATCCTCTGCAGATCTTATCCAAATATGAAAACCTCAAGAGAGGAACTTAGGAAACTATGCAAGATTACTGCACTAGGTTCAATGTTGTTTACAATTCCATTACTCAAAACATTAGACCCCCACCTAATTTGGCCCTAATCAAGTTCCTTGATGGATTTGATTCGGATATGGAATTTCAGTTAATGGAGAAAGCTCCTAGAACTTTAGAAGAAATGCAAACTATAGTTGTTAGTGTTGAAGCTAATCTGATGTCTAAATGTGCCAAGGTTAGAAGTGAAAGAAGGATACCACTAAAAGAAGAAGCTTCACCTGTTGAATAGGAACTAGATGCTATAATCAAAGGAATGAATATATTGGGAGATAGAGTGGAAACCATAGAAATAAAATCTCCTTGGGATGGATAGCCATCCAACATTAGGAGAAATCCAAATTTTAGAAAAAACCAAAACCCGAACCCTGGAAATACTGGCCCAGATCAAAACATTATACCTCCTTTCCAGGAAATCTATGTAGAGGCTTCTGGCTTTGAAGATCCACCATAAAACACTCAGATAAATCTAATGGGACTCAACAATGAAGGAGAAGTGTTTCTAACTCAAGATGACCAAGAGGCCCACATTCTCAAACAATTTCAAACTCAGTCAGGAGAATCGTTTGACTTCAGGGAGGGATATGACACAACTATCTATGAAGTGCATAAGTAGTATAATTTAAGGAGTAGAATAATTGATGTTCCTGAAAACAACAAAAAAAAGTCTCCAAAATAGCCTACCAAAGGTAAAACAATCCCTCCACATGTACAATTTTTTTCTAGATCTAACAATAATCCCTCTAATCCAATAATTGAAGATGTTTTTGATAGTCAACAAAATAACAAACATTCTTCCACTCCTCCTCCTCCTAAAGGAAATGTGGAAGAACCCCTAGAAGTTGATTTAGAAGAAACAAATAGTCGTAACCCTACTCCTAAAAAGGAGAAAAACACAAAAAATATAGAAAGAAAAGAGAATCCCACTGTTTGAAACACCAAATCCCAAATAGAAAAACCTTTCAATTTGGAAACTGAAGTAGGCAATTTAGAGATTGTTGTACCATTATCAGAACTAGCAAAACATGATGCCTACCGAAGTCAAATCAATAGATCACTAAATATCACTGGAACTGAAGATTCTATTAATGTTGTTGATGATCAACCAGAACTAATTTTTGGACCTGAAGTAAATGGTAAACATTTAAAAGGAAGTGTTCCTCCCTTTTATGTGAGCTTGAATATTCATGATAAAATCCTTCACAATGCTACGCTTGATTCTGGGGCATCTCACAACCAAATGATCAAGTCAATCATGGAGAAATTAGATCTTGACATAACTAGGCTTTACAAAGATCTCTTTTCTTTTGATTCAAGTCAAGTCAGATATTTAGGATTAATAAAAGACTTGTGTGTTTCTTTAGTTCAATACCCTGCCAAGACAATCCTAATGGATATAGTAGTAGTAGATATACCTCCAAAATATGGAATGTTGTTATCCAGGTCCTCGGGTGTTAAGCTCCAAGGATCGCTTCAATTGGAAATGTCTTATGCTACTATCTCTGTTTTTGGTCAACCTAAGAAGCTATACAGAGAGACATTAATGAAATATGTAGTAAGTAGTCAGGAAAGACCACAAAACTTCCCTATCTACTCAGTACACTCTGATATAGATTCATTTATTTTGTACAATGCTGAAACCAATCCTACCAACAATGAACAAGTTTTAGCAGCAGAACTAAAAGAAATTGAAAATGGAAAATCAACTCTTCAAATTCAGGAAATTTCAAATACTAACGATGATTCAGACATCAAAGAAAAATCATATGAAAACAAAAAACTAAATCCCCCTGCCTAACAAATTCCAACCACTCCTGACACTGATTATGTACATGAAATACTTTGGCACCTAGAATTTGATGGTTCAGTCAGCAAGTTAGGGGCAGGGACAAGAGTTTGGGTGCATAACTTAGAAAATGACCATGCTAAAGGCCATGCCTACAGATTAAACTTAAGTGCACAAATAATATGGCAGAGTATGAAGCTCTTGTGCTTGGACTTAAACTTGTAAAAGTATTAGGGGCAATTAGGGTATCTATAATAGGGGATTCAGAGTTAATCATAAAATAGATCAATGGGAAGTATTTAAGTAGAGATCCTAGATTATGATACTATAGAGGAACAATTATAGAGATTCTTAATACTTTTTTGGAAACTAAGCTTGTTGTAGTACCTAGAAAACACAACTTACATGCTTACAGTTTGGCCATGTTTGCCAGCACCTGTAAATTACCTTTCGAACCTAATCATCAGTTTACTGTTGAAATTAGGCATAGGCCAGCCATCCCTAACAATCTGAAAAACTGGCAAGTTTTCGAAAGTGATGAATAGATTAATAACTTTCTAACTTTAGACAAAGAATTTTCTCACAGTTAGATAGATGTTGATATAGTCACAATATCTAATTAGATAGATGAGGTAGAAACATATATTTCAGAACAAAATGCAATTCAAATGCTACATCCCACAAAATTTACTAAAAAATAAGTCAAGATCTCAAATATATGGACGTTGATGAGATAAATGAAGAAGAAACATAGGTAATTGATCTAAAAGATAATCATCTGCCTAAGGGACTAACCCCTCTAAAGGACATCTTTGATTCCAATGACATTTCTAAGAAACCAAAGATGGAACCATTGAAGGCAGACATTGAAGAATATAACTTAGGGACAAAAGAAAATCCAAAAATAATAAAACTATCAAAATCTTTGCCTCCTGACCAAAAGTTAAAATATATTGAACTCATGAGAGAATTCCAGTATGTTTTTGCCTAGAGTTATGAGGATTTGAAATCGTTTGATACCTCAGTAATTCATCATACAATACCTTTGAAAGAAGACCGAAACCATTCAAACAAAAACTCAGAAGAATCAACCCTGTGCTACTACCACTGATTGAAAAAGAAATTAAACGTATGTATGAGGCAGGGATAATTGCACCTATAAGATTTTCATAGTGCGTATCAAATTTAGTGCCTACTAGGAAGAAAATTGGTGAAATTGGATTATGTGTAGATCTGAGAAATGCGAACAAGGTTTCTCTAAAGGATAATTACCGTTTATCCAAAATGGACCATATTTTATGAAAGGTAGTAGGTTCTTCAAGAATTTCTTTGTTAGATGGATTTTCAAGGTATAACCAGATTCTAGTTCACCTTGATGAGCAAGAAAAAACTTCGATTACCACACCATGGGGTACATTCATGTATATCAAAATGTCTTTTCGACTTAAAAATGCAAGAGCCACTTTCTAGAGTGCAATGGATATTGCATTTGCTAAAGAAATTCATGATTTTCTTGTTATATACCTAGACGACCTAACTATTTTTTCTAAATCAAATCAACAATATTTGGATCATCTCAGACAAGTATTCCTCAAATGCAAAAAATATGGTATCTCTTTAAATCCTAAGAAGTCCTTATTTGGCCTTGAAGAAGGTAAGCTCTTAGGTCACATCATTTCAAAGGATGGCATTTGAATTGACACTGCCAGAGTAGATGCAATTTTACAAATACCTCATCCCAGAAAGTATCAAAGAACTTCAATCTTTCTTAGGAAAGACAAACTTTTTGAGAAGATCATATCTAATTTAGAAAAACTAATTAGGTCACTTAATAACATGTTAAGAAAGGATTCAAGTATAAAATGGATAGTAGAAGCCAAACAAGCATTTGAAGAAATTAAAATGGCTTTAACCAGAACATCGGTCCTTACAAGTCCCCAATTTGATAGAGATTTCATAATTTTTTCCTTTGCCTTAGAGCACACTATAGCAGTTGTTTTACTACAAAAGGGAAACCAAGAATGTGAAAAACCTATAGTCGTTTTTAGTAAAGAACTAAGAGATGCATCACTAAAATAGAAGATCATGGAAAAATAGGCATTTGCACTTGTTAAAGAAATTAAACACTTTAGAGTTTATATATTATATTCTTATGTGATAGCCTATGTACCAAATGGTGTTGTCAAGGACATCCTGACTCAGGATGGAATTGAGGGCAAAAGGGGCAAACGGATTGCTACCATATTAGAATATGATATTGAAATAAAACCTACAAAATTGATAAAAGGATAGGGATTGGCAAAACTCATGGCAGAAACAAATTGCCAAGCCCCAGATATAAATGAACTGGATGACTAACAGGAGATGGCGACTCCACAAATCAACCAGGTCTTTTTAGATTCACCTTGGTATGCTGATATAATTTATGTCTTACAAAACCTGCAAGTTCCTCCACGGTTATTCAAAACAAAAAATAGGTTTTTGAAGATGAAAGATTTAAAGTTTTGTATTTTAGATAATGCTCTTTTTTGGAAGAATGATGAAGGTATCTTATTAAATTTTTTATTAAAAAATGAAGCTGACAAGGCTCTTCAAGAGTTTCATGTAGGAGATTGTGGTGGACACCTCTACTAGAAATCAATTGCAGATAAGATCTTAAGGGCTGGTTTCTATTGGCCAACCTTGTTTGTTGATATAAAGAAATTTGTTACTTCATGCCATAAATGCCAAAATTTTGAGGGCAAGAGAAAACTATTACCTTTACCCCTGAAACCAATCTCTACTGAAAAACCATTTCAACAATGGGGTCTTGACTTCATTGAAGGAATCCATCCTCCCTCCTCTGGCCAGCATAAATGGATTCTCACTGCCACTAATTATTTTACCAAATGGATAGAAGCTATCCCCTCTAGACAGGCCAATGAAATCGTAATCATAAGTTTCTTAGAAACCAACATATTGTCTAGATTTGAATTCCCTACTAAAATCATCACTGATAATGCTGCAGCTTTTAAATCAAGAAAGATGATTAGTTTTTGCAACAAGTACCACATTACCCTAGGCTATTCCATAGCCTATTACCCACAAGGGAATGGTTTGGTTGAGTCTTACAAAAAAAGATTTATTAATATCATTAAGAAACTGTTGGAAGAAAATAAAAAGACTTGGCATAAGAAACTAATAAATGCACTATGGGTAGACAGATTGACAACCAAAAAATCCCTTGGCACTAGTCCTTATGAGTTAGTGTATGGTATGGAGGTTGTATTTCCTTCATCATTAGGAGTTCTAGTTATGAAATTACTTCAAGAAGCTCAAGTGGAACTTAATGATATCCAAAGGAGGATAAATCATACCATAAATTTACAGTAGACTAGAGAGGAAGTGTACCAAAGATCCCAAATATGGTAGGAAAAGCTTAAGAAGATATTTGACAAAAGAACCAAGGTAGAAGATTTTCACCTCAGAGACAAAGTGCTAAGATGGGATTCAAGAAGAGAAGACAAGGGGAAACATGGGAAGTTTGACTTCCTATGGAAAGGACCATATATCATCCATGCCTTACAAGGAAACAATACATATTTTCTAAAAAACTTGGATGGCACAGAAACAGAAGAAGGACCAATCAATGGTCGAATGTTAAAACATTACTTTGATCCTACTTATTAGGAATTTTTCATGATGATTAACATGTACATACTATATCCTTTGTAATGTCACAATTTTGTTTGGACAGTGACTTTTAGAGTTGAAGCCCGAAGAGAAGGCCCTAAGCTTTAGAAGTATCATTATCATACATATAATAAAGTAGCAGTAAAAAGAAGATTGCAAAATACAGTCAAAGTCATTCAGAGGCCATCTGATCTACTGTTCTTGACTTTCCACCAGGGAAAGCCATCCCCAAGTGGAGCCACTATTAGGCCCCTATACCAATTGGTGTTATATGTCATGATTGACTTGATGAGCTATGTAATATGTTCATACCTTTTCTTGTTCCAAAGGTTTTCCATATTTTCAAAAAATCAAAAGAATTAAAAAAATGTAAAGTAGATATACCCTAAATGAAAAATCAAACGGTAAAAAGAATAAAGAAGGTCAAAAAATCAAACAAAATGAATGCCAAACAAAAATAGACCAGGAAAGCGTGAAAGTATAAATGCCACTACTTTCTCATTTTGAGAAATAAATAATTGTGTGTAGCTTGTCACTTATGCCACAATTCATGAATAGTCAAACTGTTTAAACTTGGCTAATTCATTTTACAATTTCGTGTTGTAGAAATAGAGAATAAATATCTGACCAAATAGTGTAATCTTGGCAGATAAGTAGATAGGTAGAGTAAATAAAAGGAACTCAACAGTTCAATCTAAGCCCTTGGATGAAATAAGTGCAGACTTAAATATGCTTTGCCATGTAAAATAAAAGGAAGATTTGATAAGGGTTTGCCAGTCTAAGTGCACCTTAATAAAGAAGAAAAAATGCTAGGTTAAAGTAGGTAGGGTAGGTAGTTGATGTTGCAGAATTATATGTGATGATTAATGTCTCTAAATGTGTTAATCTTTCACTTTCATCACAAGGCCAAGGTAAACCGTACATTGAAAGCATCTCAAGCAAAGCAAAGTCACAATAATTAACTGCCCTTCTCATTTTCCCTAATTATTCACTAATTTCCGCTAAGTACTAAGGAATTTGCTAAATTGGAAGGGCTTAGAGCATTTCTCTGACTTCTAGAGGGACCGGACCCTCAGCCCAATAATTTGAAAAAATCCTAAGTACTTAAAACCATCATTCATTCACTCTCATAAGTATTTTCCTAAGTAAACTCCTATTTTACTTAGGAAAAATACAAAATATCACATAAAAACCTTTTTTTCCCACTTAAACCTAAGTTAAATACACAATCCTAATGTTTTACTGGGCACCTTTCATTACATTGTCATATTAACTATTAACCTTTTTAAACTATAACTCCTGCACAATATTACCCTTTCCTGTATTATTTAAATATATTAAAAATCCCCAAATTTTATATATTCCGCCCCTTTGGTTAATTATTTCCATAAATACGTTTAAATAGGATTAACTAGTCAACCCGTAACTAGTTAATAGCCTAAACCCCTTGCCTCATTAACCAGGATTAATTAACCCTCACGGTTAATTAAGAACCCCCCAACCAGTTATATAAACACCCCTGATATGATTAATTAACTCCTAATTATGTCGGGCCCACCGCAGTTAAACTCCGCCACATAGCACCTCCCATCCACAACCTAATCAAGTCCTCCACATTTGACGATTTTTATTGATATCGCACGACCCTTGGTGACCGTGTGTTAATGCGCGATCACCAAGTGTTGCGGGATTTTATCCCCTAAGGCTCTTGGGTGGAACCCTAGCAGACTGAAAGTTGTCTAAGTCAAGAAACATACACACACACAGCCATTATGCTAGAAAAAGTTATTTCTAAGGTGAGAAGGACATACCTGAGGTCCTACGTTTGGGTAGTTACTCAAGGGTGCAAACCCTTCTTCACGTCCCTTCCGCTC
>APFE030990009.1:0-36063 GCA_000404065.3 Pinus taeda
TGAAGAAGGCTACTTCAAGATTCATTCAATTGCCTTCAAATTTTGTAAAAGTTTTCCTGGTATCGCTACTTTTAGTTAAAGGGAGGTCCAAACAGTTTAATCTTGGTCTCCCTAGGTTTAAGTTTCATGTTTTAGAATATAGAGATTGTAAGTCTGTCCAAACAGTTTAATCTTGGCAGACTCTTAGATAGGTAGAGAAACAGAAGAGTCCAACAGTTTAATCTGGGTTCTGGAAGAAATAAGGGTAGTATGTAGATAGGAAACATCAAAAGAAAATGGATGATGGGTTTGCAAGTCTAAGTGCACCCCCAAGCAAAGAAGAAAAAATGCTAGGAGGTAGGCTTGGTAGGTAGTTGTAACGCTGTTGAATTGCTGACAAGTTCCAAGTTTGCAGGTATCATATCATGCAGAACATAATCAACAAAGATTTGTAAGAAAAAGGCTCAAATGAGGTATAACTAACTCCCCTTCTCTTCTTTCCCCCAATCATTAACTAACATCCCCAAAAAGAGGTCAAGATCTGCTTGACACCTCTTTAGTTCATCATCATCATCACTCTGGTTGAGTAAAGATCTGCTTTGCTCAAAGTTGTTCCATATCTTCTCCCGAAGTATGGTCCTTCCCCATTGCAACGGCCTAAGTTCCCCCCAAACATGGTGCTTTCTTATCATGTCCATGTTAACCACTAACGTTATTATATAGCTCCCTATGTTTCCCATCCCCGTATTAATATTAAGTAAATTCCCCTATGTAATATTCCCCCTTGGTTGAAAAATAACCATAGCAAGCCCCGGGAATTGCTTATTTTATCAAAAACTAAGCAAGAACCCAACCTCCGAAGCCACATTCCCCATACTATGGACTCCTTCCTAACTATAAAACTCCCCCGAAGTAGTCAGACCCCTTCCGAAACTTCAAAGGCCCTTCACACCCACTTACTTACCTTTTTCCCCCTTCAAAGCCGTTTTCGCATCGCAACCTCGCCATCTCACTTTCATGCAAAATAATGCCCACCCGTTCCCCGCCGATGCTATAGCGAAATCAGCAATCGATGATCGCAAGCGCCGACTGTCCAATCTGTTTACCCCTCCATCTCCCCCGATGCGATATCACGATATCGCATATCGGCAATCGCAAGCACCACACGCCCAACCCAATGATCCCCCTCTTTACCCGCCGACGCGATATCACTATATCGCATCGGAGTCTCTTCACCACAGTCTACCAGTACCCCACCACGTCGTGCTGTACCAGGGACCCACTGATGACGTCATCCGTCGTACAGCCGATGCAGTGCTTACGTCAGCAGCCAGAAAAGCCGAAAAAGCTTCGCGCAAGAAGAAAAGTCGCACTTCGGAGCTCCAGATCAAGAAATAGAGGCAGTTTTCGATGCACGAATAGCGCGAAGTGCTATTCACGCATCGCTATGGGAAATAGGCCATTTCATGGAATCTTCAGGGAATCTTCGGATTGTCGAGCCCACTACGCATCGAAAAAGCCTGAAATCGCCCAAACGTGCCAAAGGATCCGGTTTAAAGACAGCAGCAGATCATTCACAGAGTTCAAAGGGTATCAGATCAAATGAGCAGGCTTCAAGCGTGTCAAAGAGTATCAGCCGATGGCAGAAACCATCAATGTAGCGGAAAAGTGTATCAGAGAATACCTTGAGCAGCGGCCCAAAGCAAGAGAAATTGAATATCTTTCAGCAGATCCATAAGAAGAGAGAAAAATCACTTAAAGCTCTCAAATCATAATAATTGCACATTCAATTCGCACCGAGGCCGAACTACAGCCCCAAAGCACATTCATTTCAGTAGCAACACATCCGGTCCCCAAGGGCCACCTTGTCACCTGTTCCGATTCAGCTGCCCCCAGTGCAGCCAAAAAGATTTACTTGCATTTATTTCCAGTAGCTTTTAGATTCTTTTGAATAGTTCTAAGCAGACCTGTCACGGTCATTTGTAATAATGTCTTCCTGATATTTTGTTTATAAATACCACCCGAAGCGATATTGTAAAGGGTTGGTTGGTTGGTAGTAGTAGTTGTTGGTCAGTTTCTTTCCAGCAATTTTCTCTCAGTAAGGACTCGCACTGTAACTGTTATATTTTTCATAATCAAAGATTGCTGAAAGCATGAATTGTGAAACAACTTGTTGTTTTGTCTGGGCCAAGGAATGATTACGAAATTCCTGTGTCTCTGCATGATCCAATAAGTGTTCTTCCTCCCTATTTATTTTATGTTTTTATCATCTTTACGCCATTCTAAGTTGCAGGAAAAAAGAATAGCTTAAGATTTGTTTAAATACACCTTAAGTTAAATTTCTGCACTTTTCAATGTTTTCTTCTGAAACGGTCATGAGCTAGAATTCTTAACTGCTCTAGTTTACCCTGTTTCATTCATATATGGGTGCATGTCTTTTGAATTCTTAACTGCTCCGGGATCCCACTCATCCATTTCTCCCCTCTGTCAGCATGATGAAATGATTCTCTTTTGCCTTTCATCCCTGATGTTCATTCCGTACTTTCAGCAACTTGAATGTTGTATCCTGCGTGGCTATCCCGCTCCGTATCCCCTTGTGACCAAGAAAACGCTCGCATGCCTCAATCTGTGACTCCATGCCCAATGGTTCAAAACTTATAACACTTTACTATGCCTCTTTACTCGAGAATCCTACCTTCCTCCCAATCACAGTCAACATTCCCTTGAAGTCAGAAAGCTAGCCTAAAATCATCAACTAAGGTTGAATCCAAATCAACTAAGGTTGAATCTAAAGGAGAGAGCCCTCTCCGATTGCAGGTGGGCTAGAACCTGCAATCAGAAGATTGGTTTGTGGTTACCTCGGCTGTATCCCTAATAGGAGCCTAGGGACAACCTGAGTGATAATAGCATCTATTGCCAAGAATCTTTTGAGAATAATGTAGTCACTAGTGTGACCATTCCAGGTCTCTCAAAAAATGTGAATTTGAATTAAGGTCTAGTTTGCCTATGGAAAATTTCATATGGAAGATCTTAGAGGATGCTTGGTTGCTTGCAACTTTTTCGATTGAGAAGAGTGGCTATATTTGATATCCCATATTTGTTTCTAGAGTTCATCTCTAACCCGAAGTCAATCCCAACATAATTTCTCTCCCAATGCTTTGTTTAGGATCCCCAAGTCTCTCAATCCTAAAGCCCCACTCAATTTAGGATACAAAGATTCTCTCAGGATTTATATCAAAATTTTTGAAATATGGCCAACACCTACCATTAATAACCTACCTTTTCCAATGACCACTATCTTTATATCCCTCCAGACATGAATTCAAGATAGTTTTTGAACCCAAATTTTGACAAAATCAGATCAATAGATAAGTATAACCATGAACCCAATCACAGGAGAAGAAACTATTTAAGAAACTAAAGCAACTACAACTGATACTAGAGTTTAAAAATTCTTTGACATCAATTATCAGACCATCATATGATTGGAGGTGTGTCCTTTGTGATGCCTAAGGTTTGTTGTTAGACATACATTATTGGTTCTTGGTCCAATCATGTTGGTATTCAAGACCATAACCTTTATTTTCCTGTGATCCAAATAGGAGCATGCTTAGAGAATGTGCAACCCCAACAACAAATCACAGAGTTTCATTCATTGTGGATACTTGTAATATTATGGAAAGACATATAATATCAACAAATCAAAAAATCCACACACAAACAATAATTTGTTTGGGAGGCAAATCAACTCTGAATTTTGTTAGCAAAGAAATTCTACACCTATAGCACATGAACAGCTTGAAGCAACCAAATAACACCAACACATTTACAGTCGCAAATACCAAATAAATATCCAATCTAAGGTAATACCAAGTGTTTCATCTCTCATATGTGAGACAAGACACATCGACTCTAAAAACATGACAATAAGGATTTCAATTATTTTAGAATTTAGAAAATAGAAAATTTACATGATACAAATTCAATCATACAGCTAGTACTTACTAGTACTACATCAATGATGATCAAATGGCAAACACAAGAAGTTAGAACCACAAACTGTGTTCTTCTCATTAAGTCATAAAAATCAGAATGTAGAAAACATACAACATAGATATTGATTCAATGCTACTATAGATTGGAATGCCAATGGAAAATACAAAATAGCATGGACACTAGAACCATATATGGAATATTCTCGTAGCCGATGACTATCAGTAGTCCTCCTCAATTCCATAATCATTAGAATTTGTGTATTACCATTGTTGTCTCACCCATCATCTTGCTGCTCTATACCGAATCCAATATATGCATTTGCTAGTGTGGAGAATGAACGCTCAAGAGGATCGCCATCATCAAAAGTGACCAATTATAGCACTAGTCTAGAGGGAGTGCCCTAGGCTCTACACTGCACTAGTGAAGAAGCCCTAGATGCAGGAGGAAAGGGAGACCTAGCATGGTGAAGGAAGCCCTAATTTTTCCCTATGGAGAAGCCCTAAATGTTGCGCTATGAAGAAGTAGTAATACGCAGCCATGGAAATGAAGGCAGAAACCCTAGCCATAGGTCTAAGGAGAAGAGCTTCCCTAAACCTAGTCGCTACGTTGCCTAATGGAGATTTCACCTCAGCATCGTCCTAGAAGAAGTGCTCTACACATGGAATGCCCTTGCTATCATGAAAGGAAAAGCCCTTATCCTATATGCAATCATGAAAGGAAAATCCCTTATCCTATATGCAGTCATGAGTGAAAGAGCAATCACTGAAGGCAGTTGGGAAAGGAAAAAAGGATCCATGGATTCCTTATCCCTCTTCAAATTCACCAAGGGTAAAGTCGAAGCAGAGCATATCATCAGAATGGCGCAGCGGAGGCTTCTAATGGCCTACCTACATATCACTTCAATGGGAAGTCTGGATCTCAGGGTGAAAGGAAAGGCATATTACAATAAGTTCGGCCATTATGCGAAGGAGTGTACAAATGGCAAGGACACATCTATTGATGAAGATAACAATCATTCCAGGGACATCTTCAATGATTGAAGGAATGAAAAATAATGAAGGTCATCAAGGAGACAACTAACTCTTCAAGGAAAGCAAGGAACCCCAGGTATGAAGAGTCAAATGTTGTTTTTGATAAGATAAAGAAGCGTTATTTTGTATTGGCCCTCTCCTTCATATTCTGTGGGAAGCTATCCTATTGATTATAGTGCTTCAAGGCACTTCATCGAATAGAAGGGTGCTCTCTGGAATTTGGTAAGAAACAATTGTGGGATTATACTTGGAGTCGATGCCACCTATCCCAGAAAGGGTGTAGGAAATATTACCCCTCAATTGAATGAGGGTAACTCAATTCATTTACAGAATCTGTTTTATGTCCCTGATCGCAGGAAGAACCTGGTGTCCATTTCAGCAATGGAAGTCAAAGGTTTCATGGTGGCATTCATCGATGGGAAGATACGTGTTTGAAAATAGAATTTTCAAAGATGCTTTTACTCATGGGTTCAACGTCGGCAATTTGTACCAAGTTGCAGGATGGTCCATCGGGGACCATGTTAATTGACACATCTCATCTATAGCACCAAAGGTCTACTTATTGTGGGGCCTTACTCGATGTGAGTCAGATGGTGATTGGGATGTCTGAATTCAAAAGTAGCATGAAGGTACATGTCTGAGATGTACCGAAGGAAAATCTTACAAAGGGACCATTCCCCTCATGTAGCAGGCTATGTCACAAGGTTCACTGAATTTGAAGGTTCAGGTTTGAAATTTGGAGAACCTCAAAAAAAAATTTGAAATTCGTTCAAGTTCATCGAACTTGAAATTCAAACCCAAAAGGCAAACCTAATCAAATTTGAACCTCATCCAAACACGAACCTAAACGCGAATTTGATCGATTTTGAGGTTCGACTTAGGGTTCGCCAGTTTCTTTTTATGGTTTTATTTGCCTGTTTACGTGAAAAACCATGGGCTGCATACTACTTTTTTGCAACGATTCCCGCCAATTTTTTCTTTATAAATGATGGCGCTGTAAGGATTTGGCAGAAGTTGTCGCCGGTCGGTGGAGTGAATAGAGTATTGAGTTAGCAGAGCATTTGTATTGGCATAGCGGGAGTGCATTTGTATTGGCATATTTCTATGCATTTGATTGCGCTGTGTAGTGTGAGCCTTGAGGAGATCGGTGTGGTCCTACAGCGGCATGCTGACACCTTGCAAGTTCAATCACTGCTAGTCGCTGATTACGCGGCTGCATGAGCCTGTGCCCACTACCGTGTGAGCTTGTAAGCTATAACCATAGGTTGTGCAATGTGAATCGTGATTTGTTGCACCTTCGTTCGAGCTTCAGCGTTGACTGCAGTGTGCACGACTAGAACACGTTACACGTAGCACAAGTACCGTCGACCCTCTAGTCCATCATATAATAACTTATAGTTATAGAATCTGAGCTAACGACTCAAAACATTGGGCATATATTAATATTCTACATTGCAATCATCTAAAAAAAGAAAAAAATTAACAAAATCTATATAATTTTTTCATATTTTTATATCATCTGATATCTGAGTCATGTGGATTAGGAGCTCCTACAAGTAGTAACATTAGAGTGTCTCTAACTCTGTTTCTCTGAAGGGACAACAAGTAGCTTGAAAGTGGATCTTTTTAGATCCTTTCCTCTTGCACTTTAGTAAAGTTTCCAACTAACTTAGCACTGTTATAATGTGCTGTGAAAAAAATATAGGAGGAAGATTTAAAATTTGTCTAAACTCAAATTAGAATTTATATTAAAAAACATATTGTTAGGCTGAAGTTATGTCACTTTCACCTTGATGAGAAAATAAGCTTATCTCCTTGAATATTTCATGCATCTCCATTTGCATAGTGAACATTGTGGGTTTGAGAGTTGGCTACTATTGAACTTAATGATTGCTTCAGGATTGACATTCAATCTCACTAAATAGAGACTGAGAAGTAAAAGAAAATTGTGCTTGCTTGAGGATTGGCATTAAATCTCACTAAATAGAGAATGAGAAGTAAAAGAAAATTGTGCAAAACCATGTATCCTAGGACCTATTATGATTCAATAGATTTTTTTACTTCTTACTTTTTAATCAAAATATCAAGTTTTATTTGTATTTGAATTTCACTATTTTATCATTTATTTAAATTATAATCTTAATATGCCATTGCCAACAAAAATGCAGACATATTTGTCATGGCACTTCCAAAGTCAATGACAGAAGGATGGAAATATGTGGAGAAATTGGACAGGCCTCATGGGAGGCATTTGAAATGCAAGCTATGTAATAATGAGTTTTTCGGATATTTAACTAGAGTCATGGACCACTTACGTTTTGTCACTAATGGCAAAGGAGGTGGTGTTGAAGGTTGCAAGAATGTGTCTGCAGAGCTCAAGGAGACACTTCAGAAAGATTATGACAATATACAAAAGGCTAAGAAAACGAATGAAAATGAAAGACAACATGTTCAAATAGAAATTACAATGAATTACAATTCATTTTCTGCACTTTCTTCAAGTACGATTGGTGTTGGGAGTTCATCTCAGTCAAAGATTGGTAAATCAAGTGGGGTAGCTACATTAAATTCTCTTTGGAAGCCCATGCAGAAACAAGAAGTTGATGATGTTGTAGCTGATATGTTTTTTGAATCTGCAATTCCATTTAATGTGGCAAAAAGCCCTTACTTCATCAATGCGTGTAAGATGATGCCAGGTTTTGGTAAAGGATATGTCCCTCCTAGTTCTGAGACTATAAGGACCACTCTTTTGAAGAGGTCAAAAGAAAGAGTTACAAAGAATTTGCATAAGATCAAAGACGCTTGGAAGGAAACATGGTGCACACTTTTATCAGATGGTTGGTAAGATATGAATCATAGACCTCTTATTAATGTGTTGGTTTGTTTCCCTAAAGGGGTACTTCTTTTGAAAGTAGTTGATGCATCAGGGAATAAGAAGACCTCTGAATTTATTTTCAAGATTTTAGAGGAAGCTATTCTTGAGGTTGGAGAAGAAAATTTGGTCGAGGTTATAACTGATAGTGCTTGAAATTGTTTCGGAGCAGGAAAAATGATCATGAATAAATACAGAAAAATATATTGGACACCTTGTGCTGCTCATTGTCTTGACTTATTGTTACATGACTTGGCAAAGTTTCCATGGATTAATGAGTCAGTTCAGAGGGGGAAACAAATTTCTCACTTCATATTTAACCATCAACTCACATTGAGCTTGTACAAGAATAATGTATCTAGAGAGTTGCTCGCGCCTTGTGACACCAGGTTTTCCACATATTATATTACTATCAAAAGGCTAGTTGAAGAAAAAGGGAGTATAAGAGGTGGTTTTTGCAACACAAAAGGCTACTAAAAGAAATAGAAACAAACACATCATATGACACCGTTATTTTTGGACCAATGTCCCCGGAAAAACCCAATGCGGGAAAACTGGTGCAGCTATCTGAAGGTTTTTTTTATTAAGCAATATTAGAGTATAATCTAGGTGTCAAAACTAGCCTACCCAATAGAGAATTTCCTTAGTAGTAATACCTCATAGTTTCTGACAGATCTCCTGGCTGAAACCCCAGATAATCATTCCGGCAATGCCTCGGCACAGAATTGCACTGAAACCCCAGCGTCTGCCCAATCTGGACTGCGTCAGCCTCTCCTTGTCCAGTGTTGGCCCTGCATCAGCCTATCTAGGCCTGTGTCAGCCCCAGAAGGCCCTGCGTCAGCTCTCTGGGCCTCTATGTCAAATACGCTGGCCTCTCTGGGCCTTTGCGTCAAATACACTACCCTCTATGGCTTGAAGCAAATCACCACGGGTTTGACATGAGAGGATTGATAATTGTCAGATGAAGCTGAGATTCACTGAGTGAAGCCAATCCAAACCATTGTTTGAAGATTGTGGATGATAGACCTCTCATACCGACACCTTCTAAGAATGACCTATTTCTAATAGGTGCAGACCCTCTCACTTGCAAAAGTAAGAGAGAGTTGGATTCTGGATGTGGAATGGTAAACTGCAAGACCGTGACTACCTCGAGGATCTTAAATTTTAGAAGTTATATTGTGATGATGCCAGACCGTATTTGGGAAATGCCTCTAAGTTTCATCAACTCATTTGCATTGATGTTCTTCGTGAACTTTCGTCCGTATATATGTTTTGCAGTTACCATGTTGAGCTCATATTTGGTTGAGCCTCACTAGATTGGTGCCAAGAATATTTTGAGATATCTTGAGAGCACAATCTCTCATGGATTGAAATTCATTGCCGAAAATATAAAGCTGCATGATTATTCGAATGTTGACTAGGCAAGGAATGGGGAGGATCACTAGAGAACTTCTGAGTGCTAGTTCTCTTTGGATTCTACTTCGATATCATGGATGAGAAAAAAGCAAAAGTCGATTTCTATAAGCACCACCGAGATCAAATACATAGCTACGAATATCATCTCGTGTGAAGCTGTCTGGTTGTGGAATCTCTTCAGCGCGTTGTTTGTACACATGATGAATACCACTGTGATCCTCTGTGACAACCAGGGGGGATTCGATTGTTGAGGAATCTTGTATTCAATGATTTCTCCAGTAGATAGACATCAGATACTAACTTATCTAGAATATGGTAAGTCAATGAGCATGGAGGCTCCATCACATTGAGACTGATGTACAGGTTGCAAACATTTTGTCAAAGCCCAGGGGAAAGGTCAAATCTGTGACTTTCCCAAACAACCTGGAGTCGTTGAGAGACCTTCGTATAAGGGTCCTGCATGTTGCATGCATTGAGATCTAGGAGATCAAAGGGGCTTGGGGTACTTCTTGGAGCAACACACGACCATAGGGCGACTCACCCTCCCCTAATGGTGCACTGTGTACAAGATGAATAACTTAGCCTTCCCCTGTAATACCCCAAGGTGACTTTCGGATAGGATGATTCATTCTCATGTGATCCAAGATGATTATTTCTCCTATGGGATATATGATTAGTTCCCCTATCGAGGCATCCTACCCATGCAATCTGAGACTCAATGGAAGTACCTCTCATCTGATTAATGAACAGGGAAATGGGATTAGGCACCATAGTAGTACTATCGATGACAGCAAGATGTATGGTGCAATAGTGGTGCAACAGTATGGACAACAAGATGTATGGTGTAGCAATGGTGCAACATAATGGACAACAAGATGTATGGTGCAACAATGGTGCAGCAGTATGCAAAGCAAGATGTCTGTTGCAGCAGTGGGACAACAATGCTACATGGTGCTGCAATGATACAACAATGGGACAACAAAGGCAAGTTGGTGCAGTATGGTGCAACATATGTTACAACAATGAGACAACAATGGTCAATGGCATATAGTGCACAATGGGACAGCAATGGTACAATGGTACAACATGGGACAGCTAGTATTTAGTGTGGCGAATTCATGGTGTTGTTATGGTATGGCAAAGCAGAATGAGACAGCCAAGACATAGTGCAGCAATGGGACAACGGGACAGCCATGACATAGTGCAGTAGTTGCACAACAAGATAGTCTCTTCAAGAGGTGTAGGATTGATCTAAAGAGCCCTTTAGGACAGCCTTGGAGGAGCCCTAGTTGTTGTACAATGTGCCCTAGCCGCAAGCCTTATATGCTGTCTTAAAGGGATTAAATCATAGTGAAGAGAGGCTCCTTCGATGTCCCAAAAGAAGGCTCTTCATCATAGCAAGGAGGCTTCCATACACTGTCAAAGGAAGCTCCAAAAGAGCCCTAGCTGCAGTATTCTATTCACAGCTAAGACGCAGTCAAAGGGAGCCTAAATGAACCCCTAATTCACAATAAGAAAGAGACTCAATACACAATCCTAAAGGATGTGTTTTAGGTGTTGTTCAAGTAAGGAGACCTAGCACGTCTTAGCCATAGTCTTAAAGCCCAACCGTGTTGAAGGGAGAAGTCTCTACAACTGTCTTATGAGGAGGACCTGTACGCTATCAAAACAAGTTCTAACATTGAGTTTTCTTCCAAGTCTGGGTACTTGTCTATGATTTATGGCACATATGCAAACCTTGAAAGTGTGAGAATGTGCAAGAATAAACTCCTGGGATAAATACCCATTTGATTATAAGCACTTCTCTTACATTGATGTGAAAGTGTCAGTAAGGATATTTGCAGATATCTTAACACAGAAACAAGCAATCACATTCCATTAAAATGCACTTAACTTTACATATGCCTAAAAGCAAAGGAAATAACTAAGCTGGAATCTGATCCAAGAAAATGCCCCATATTATCATCCTATGCTTAGTAATTCTTGCAAGGAAATGGGTTGGGTATGTGTTTAAATTTTGTAGAATAAAAAAGAAAGAATCTAAAGGTAGCCCCAACAAACTAAACAGGCAACATGATATCAGTTTACCAAGTCAATCTAATAATGTAGCACATATGGACTCATCTTGATATTGCTGCCTTGAGTTTACTGGCTATTTCACTTGTCAAAGTGAAGGATATTCCCTTCGATTATGTTTATACAATGGGCTAGTATCTTGAGCACTGAGGAATCAGATGAACGCAACTGATTTTATCTCTCTAGAGGTAGCACTGGTGTATTCTAGCTGTGTAAGTGTCATTTAACGAGGTTGCAACTTTTTACATATTACAAAAATACGTGAATAAATGGCAAGACCATAAACGACCACACAAACAGAAACTGTTTTCCATTGAGAAGAATATATATACCCCTCTCAATGTCCTGCAAGTCAAGGACATGGATTGAAAATAATATATATACTCTTCTCAAAATATTCCTAGTTGTCCAAGTTGCAACTGAGCCTCAAGAACTCAACAGTTGCAAAGCATTGAAACCCATATTCTTGTACTCTGGTTTTTGTCATATGATTAAGAAAATAAAAAACTATAAAAACATATGTATCTTATTGATAAAATCGGTATACCCCTATCATTGGTATAACCCCATCAAGGTCTTGCAATGCAAGATTGGCTAGATTCACCAGTTTTGGATTTTGGTGTAGATATTTGTATACTACTCAGCCACAACGAGTATTTTTTCCTTCATCATTGTCTTAGCAAGTGCAGAAGTGCTAAGAACAAAATTTTTATGATTTTTTGGAAGGTCAATAGTCACGGATGTTTTAATATGATTTTAACCCTGAGATGATAGGTTATGACGAAATTTGCAATGACTAGGAATTCGGTAGGGTATACGACGGGATGTAATGATTCTCGCTAGAGTGGGAGGAAGCTGCTATGGTCCCTGTCTCTTCTACTTTCCTTGTTCTGCTATGATATCGCTTGTTGTGTGTCTTTTCTACTTTCGTCGTTCTTCTATGGTCCCTGTCTCTTCTACTTCCATCTCTGGAATTCAAATGTTTGTGTGTGCGATCGCAAATCTTCCCTGCCCATAGACGAAATGGCTAACCTTCACTCTACTCTCCACAAAAGAGATCTAATTTGTCAAGGTTTTTCACCCAAAGGATCCATCTCCCATAATAATTCATAAGATATGCCCTAAGCATAATCATAACTTTACAAAAAACTGAGAGCGAAGGGTCCCCTCCTTAATCTCCACCAAAATCGCCACTAGGCATACATGTGTCCCCTCTTGATCAATCATCTCCTCAAGCCTTTGATTTGATGTGCAAACAACAAAAGCAATTCAGGGGAAGTGGAGATGCCTTTGAATTCATCTGCCCATTTTTAGTTATGATGGGCATGCGAGCAATGTCAAAGATGATTGCAGGGCAGGAACTGATCAGGGAAAACTCTTTGATAACCAAAGAAAGGGGGATGGTACGCCTCGACAAAGAAATGCCCTCTAAATATTAATACTAATGAAAACTATTGTGCCCTCCATACAATGGAAAAATGATTCAAAAGAAATTATTTTCGAGTTGAAGAGGTGACCCCAGGAACAACTTTTGTGCCCTCCATACAATCGAAAACCCCAGGAACAACTGTTGTTCCCTCCATACAATCAAAAAATGATTCAAAAGAAATTATTTTCGAGTTGAGGAGGTGACCCCAGGAACAACTAAGGAGGTGCGTGAGGTGGATATAGATTAGGCTATAAAGGAGGCAGGAATGGCACTGGAGAGGATCCAGAAGCTAAAACATACATGAAAATTTTGCCTGCAGTTTCTAAACCCTATCTTCAAGGAGTTATTTTTTAAGAAAACAAAGAGAAAGCTAAAACACATACCTGTTTTAGGCGAGAACTATGGAAGATCGGCCTCACAGAAAAAATAGCAATAAATGTAGAGTTGGTAAACCTGTCTTGGCTAATGCTCCTTAAAGCACACTGATCTGTCTGCTCAAAAGTTTCCCAAATTGTTGAATACCAGATATTTAGAGCCCACCTTGTGAAATATCATATAATAATACAAGACAGTTGGTTCAGAAAATAAGCTTTCCTACTGGCTGTGAACCTTGACAGTGACACCTTAATCAATCATTGGAAGAGAATGTTTAGGCGGTGGGACTTCGAGCCAAGGAGATAACAACAACCGATTCGAGCCAAGCCCAGCCAAGGAGATAAGCGAAATTTTAAATTTTCCCACAAAATTTTAAATTTTCTCACAGAAATGTTTGAAAAGTCTACTTCATAATATTTTTTTAAAGGTTCATTTGCCAGCAGTTCTATTATTTGAATTTTCCCACAAAATTGTTTGAAAAGTCTTGATCATAATAATTTTTTAAATGTTCATTTACCAGCAGTTATATTAATTTGCCCATTTATTTTATTAATACAAACCATATAATATTAACTAACTTGTGCATCCTATAAATTATATAAACACACATTTGCATTGTATAAACCATTCACCTTAGGGGCACCAGGAAGTGGTTTTGTAGAATGTGAATAGTTTATATTATTGCTAAACCCGAAAAACCATTCATAGGCCCTAGGATGATAATGGTGTTTCTTCTTAGATGATGTCCAAGGCCCCAACAAAAGTAATCCTTGTTGAGAAAATCCTCACATTAACACCCATACAACATTTATATACCTATGGTTTATAATGTTGGCAAATAGTGCTCCTCATCACCTAATTGTGCAGAAAGCCCTAACTAACCTAGTCTAGGTTAGATGTCCTCGATATTAACATATTATCCTACATTATCCATTAGCTCATGCAGATAGAGGGTTCAAGGACTCTCACTTGATGGTTGGGGACTATAGTTCATCTAGAGGTCAAATGTCGGGCTAACTGTATTAAGGACACCTCAAGGTCAACCAACACTAATGCAATGTATTAGTTGTTCGTACATCGACCTATCAAAATGTCACAATATTGGTAGTAGACATTAGTAAGTAGGACACTAGTAACCAACAAGAAACCTTGATAATGATAGAGTAATGATGTGATGAGTGGATGTGGACTCGAGGATACCGCATGTCAATTGTGTGGTAGTTGATTTGACATGCTAACATCTCATTATGATGTGGCACCAATGTGGGTCTAGATGACATGGCATACCAATGTGGCAAGTGATGTGGCATGTTGACATGGCAATGGAAGGTTGACTTGGCATTAAGGTGTTGTATAGGTGGTAACCATATAGTGACAATGTGGATGTTTAGCTTTTGGATGTTAAGATATCAACTAATTAGTATCAATGACACTCTCTAGCCTCTTCCTGAAGGTCCGGTAGCTTGATAGCTCGACCATTGGCCTTTCAAGATATCAGGTATTGAGAAATTAGGGCTTCAATCTACAAGCTTGTTTGTATGTTAGGTGTCGAGTATCGAGATAGTAAGTATGTATAGAACATTAAGGAAAATCATGTGTTTCATGTGAATTTGGGCAAGCTTAGAAGTCAGGTTGCAAGCTGCTACAAGTGTCCTTATTTTTCTCCAAGAAATAGTGTAATGTGAAGGTGAATATGCTAAATGTGATATTGGATGGCAATGATGCTAAGGAGAAGTTGGAAAATTGAAAAGTGCACCTATCCAAGATGTAAACTTCATTATTAAAGATTTGTAAAGGAGTAGTTGGTTAGATCTTTCATCTTACCTGAATCTATCATTAGCTTTTCACATTCCATTAATAACTCGTTCTGCTTTTCCATGCCTCTTTTCTTTCCTGGAATACTGGGAGCTAATCCCGGTGTGTTTTTCATGGTTTTCACACCTTCGTTGCCCTGACTTTCACTTTTTCCTTGTCTGTCCGACCCTATACCCATAGTTTTCCATAGGAACAACTGTTGTACCCTTTTAAATTCTTCTGTCGGTAAAGAGTCTACCCCACTCATGGTCCCCTATTTCAACAATCCTTCCAGATCTAGGTGTTCCCTGTCAAGAATCTCCTGTAGTTCATGATATTCCGTTTCCATCTAACTCTGGGTCATTTCTTGGTCCATCTCTGGTTCTGCATCGCTCATCATAATCTCTTTCTGTTTGATACTATCCTATGTTTGAGTTGTGTCTTCCTCTTTCTCCTTTTCCCCCGGGCTTCCTTCCATTACCCGATCTATCTTTGTTATCTCTTCTTCTTCTTCCAGAACATGGAACCTATTCAAATTAGTCTGTGGTCCTTCTATCTGCTGTTGCTTTAGCCCCCTCCTGCCCCCTTTTACTTTATGAACCACTTTGTGAAAGCCTTTAGTATCTTTCTTTGTGTTAGCCTTACTTTTGTTCTCTATTTTGCTGAGAGGGAAGTTCTAAATAGGTGCCTATGCTCATGGAATTTTAGGCATCTGAAAGGAATATGTTCATAGTTAACTGTTTGCACCCATTCTTCATCCAAAACTTCTAAAATCACCTCATCCAGAAGAGCTCCAAAGAGATCCATCTCCACACATATTCTTGTGAAGGAAGTGTACTTACCCTTCTTGGTGGTTTCAGAAGTTTTGACAAAATGCCCTAACTTGTTTCCTATAGCAGATAACGATTCTGTTTGCCAGTAATCAAGGGGTAACGAGTAGAGTCTTACCCAGACCGGGACAGAAGTGAATGTTTCTCTCTCAGGGACAAAGTTCATCATCCATGGTCGCATATAAAGGCCTGCTACTACATAGAAGTAGGGCCCTCCTTCAAACACTTTGTCTTTTTCCTCAATATTTGTGAAGACTACCGTAAAGAAACCCTTAGACCCAAGATGTAGGTCAATGCTTCCTTTTGGTTTCCAGTTATATTTAATCCATGACTGTAAAGCTTTTTCTGTGGGCCATACTGCCATGAATTTACAAATGATAGCATATGTCCTCATGTGGTCTCTTTGCGCCTACAAAGCAGGATCATTTGAAACTACTTTGGGAGTGACCTCAGCTTTGGGTTTACATGGCCCTTTTTGTGCTTTGTTATTCACTCCTCGTTCCTTGTCTTCTTGCTCATTTTCCTTGTTGATGTTATTCTCATTTGTCTTATTTGAATCTTGTTCCTCTTCTATTATCCTTGTCCCCTCACCTAAAGGACCTATGACCCTAATGGTTTCTTTCCTCGACTAGCCACTGCCTGCCTATAGGAGGGAGTGGAGCTCCCTCCACTGCGTGCTTCCATGGAAACCCCCGCGAACTCTTGCAAACCTAAACACATCCAGGAAACTCCACGCAATTTTCAACTAATCACTAAATTTACAATGCATGTTAGATTAGTCTATTCTTTCCCAATTCTCAACATGCTACAAATCTAATAAATTTTATAATTAATATTAATTTAAAATTAAATATAATCCTAGTGTATTATGTATGGCATAAGAAAATAATATGAAGTGTTATCAACCAATTTCCTTCCTTATATTTATTTGTAGTCACCATTATGTTTTTTACCCTTTTTCATATATTGGGCCCTTCATTTTGAGCTTCTTGGAGCACGAACATTGGTTCAACACTAGGAATATGCCTCCTCCATTCGTTCTTAGTGTATTGTTTGGCTTTGCGAGCACCAGATTAGTCTTTTCTAACCAATATCCATACTTAGTGTATTGTTTGGTGTTCAAAGCATCAGATTAGTCATTTCTAACCAACATCCATACTTAGTGTATTTTTTGGCATTCAAAGCATCAGATTAGTCATTTCTAACCAACATCCATATATTTTTTCTAGAATATTTCATTCGCTAGAATCTTTTGGTAATTTTTTCTCAAAAATTATATAGTAGAAAAGTTCTCGCATCACACATCAAACCAAAAGGATACAAAACAACCCACATACTTCTATGTACAAGGTACAATCACAACTCAATCAAAACAATCATGTCAATGTGTGCCTATTTTGGACACAAGAAAAGGGTTCCCGTACATGAACTTAGGGAGGAATTGAGGTACCATCAGGTGTGCCATGATGGGGCCATGCCATACAAATTTTAACTACGAGACTCCTAAAGATTGATGATAACAAGGTAAACCTAGAATCATAGTGTTATTAGGAATAACCAGAGGACATACAAAGTGAGTGGTCTTGTGAGCTATTGTGGCTCCATGACAAGGACTATGAAGACATAAAGGGGTGACAAGAAACTCATTGAATGATGGATGAGTGTTTGACAATTCACTGGAAAGTTCAACATTAGAAACCAAAAATGTTACTTAGTCCAAGGGTGACACTTCCCAGGATGGCTGAGAAAATTCCCTCTAGCTTAATTCAAGATTTACTTTACCAATCTCTACTTTTTCCCATTTGGGGATACTAGAGGTATCAAGACTAATAATCTCCCTATGATTGTCAATAGGTGAATCCATGACCTCCATGATGAATATTTCCATAGGAAATTCGTCATTATGGAGTCATGTTCAATAGGCAGAGTGACAAGCCATGTTGTAAAATGATCCTAGTAATATTCCAAGGGATCAACCCCTCTAATAGTAGTCAATAAGGATTTGCGCTACATGAGGTAGGATTGAAAATCCTCTAAGGAAGACATGACACATGATGCTTCGACTAACTCTTCAATAATACTATAATGTTGGGAAGCCCGCGCATGAGGATTGTTTGTTAACTTTTGGAATACACTGTTAGGTGGGTGATATAGTAGTTCCATAGGCTTATCTGATCTGAGAGATCTAGTGGAAGCGAAAGGGGTGGTCAAGTCCTTAGAAGTAGAACTTGACTTAGGAGGGTCATATGATTTTTCTCTCGTGGTAAAATAAATGTGAGAATTAACATGAGGACCTACGTATTGTTATTAGGACCATATTACCATTTCCCTGCATTACCCATAGGAGGAGGTGGAGAATCTTGTACAACCATTTGTTTTTATGGCAACACTTTTGATGGATTTTACTCATTGTTAACTAGATTTATTATTTCTTTGTGACTAAAGTTGAAAAGTGGAAATACAAAATATTTGATAAATGAGTAAATATTATTTCAAGGGTGTTACCAAGAATATTGCTTGAGGTTGTATATGAGACAAGTATATATTGCTAGAAGAATAGAGATTGAAAGATAAAAAGTGTAGCAATAGGCATCAACATATAACATGAAATATTTCAAACACTTTTCAATAGGAATTAACCACTAAAGGGAAATAAGCATTGTCCATACAACATACGTGGGGAAAATATTTTCTTTTTAGGTGTTGTATTGAAGTGGCTTGGGAGCTTATACATGGACCATGAGCATTATCTTACACCTCTTTTAGGCCCTCAGGGACTAGTTTTCATCCTTGAAAAATGTTCAAGGGCCTAAGAACCATCCCTTAGATCGTCTCCATGAGCACCACTAGGCCAACTATTCACCTTAGAGGCATTGGGGGGTGGTTTTGTACCATGTGCATAGTCTGTATTATTACTAAGCCTTAAAAACCACTTGTACTAGGCCCTAGGATGATAATGGTGTTTCTCATTGGATGATGTCCAAGGACCCAAAAAAAGCCATCCTTGTGGGGAAAAATTATCCTCACATTAACACCCATACACCATCTATATACCTATGGTTTATAATGATGGAAAATAGTGCTCCCCATCACCTAATTGTGCAAAAATCCCCAACTAACCTAGATGCCATGTCAAACATGTCCTCAATATTAGCATATCACCCTACATTATCCATTAGCTCATGGAGATAGAGGGTTCAAGGACTCTCACTTGATGGTTGGGGACTATAGTCCATCGAGAGGTCAAATTTTGGGCTAACTGTGTTAAGGACACCTCGAGATCAACCAACACTAATGCAATGTATTAGTTGTTGGTACATCAACCTATCAAAATGTCACAATATTGGGTAGTAGACATTAGTAAGTAGGACACTAGTCTCCAAGAAGAAACCTTGGTATCGACAGAGTAATGATGTGGTGAGTGGACGTGGATCTAGGGATACCACAGTCAATTGTGTGGTAGTTGATTTGACATGCTAACATCTCATTATGATGTGGCACCAATTGGGTCTAGATGACATGGCATACCAATGCGGAAAGTGATGTGGCATGTTGACATGGCAATGGAAGGTTGACTAGGCACCGAGGTGATGTCTAGGTGGTAACCATATAGAGACGACATGGATGTTGGGCTTTTGGATGTTAATATATCAACTAATTAGTATCAATGACACTCTTTTGCCTCTTCTAAGGGCCTGATCACTTGATAGCCCGACCATTGGCCTTTCAAGATATCAACTATTGAGACATTAGGGCTTCAATCTACAAGTTTGTCTGTATGTTAGGTGTCGAGTATCGAGACAATAAGTATGTATAGAGCATTAAGTGTCCTGGGGGGATAGCAGCTTAGTGATCTGGCAAATGGATAAGGTAGATGACGGAAAGGTAACTGTATTAATTGATGACCCATTGTTTGGTTACATGAAGACCGAGTAAGAAAGTTTTAAACTAATGTGATATTTCCCAAGTGGTCGATAGTGGATATAATAGCCAAATTAATTGAATAGGTAAGCTAAAATGAACATTATTGTTTATATCATTGCTAAAATGAACATGGCCTATTTATTCAATATCTCTTGTAATGGAACCAAAGTTATTTATCACATGAATAGTTATAGGTAAGAATTCCTATAAATGATCTTGATTACTATGTCACATATTGAAATCCTTCATTTCACTAATAGTTTCATCATCTGTAATAGATCAAATAACTATGACTTTAGGAAACACTTTTGATGGATTTTACTCATTGTTAACTAAATTTATTATTTCTTTGTCACTGAAGTTGAAAAGTGGAAATACAAAATATTTAATAAATGAGAGTAAATATTATTTCAAGGGTGTTACCAAACTTATTGCATGAGGTTTTATATGAGACAAGTATATATTGCTTAAAAAATAGAGATAAAAAATAATTAACAAATTCCTAAATTCCTTATTTGAATAAAAAAAAATCTCTAATTTAATTTTTTTAATAATTACTAATTTAGTATTGAACTAATCCTTATTGAAATAAGGAAAAATCTATTTCTTTTGTTTTTTATAATAACTAAATTTATTACTAAAAAAAATAATAAATAAATAAATAATTTAGATTTTTCATTACATGTGTATTGAACTTCTTACTTATAATTCGTTCCAATACTATTTTTTCCATATATAAAAAATATACATGATTTTTTAAAATTTCAATTTTTTCATTCATATACCCGATATCTATCTACATGGACGTTTTTGTCAGTAAATATAGGCTATTGAACTAGGTGAAAGTAGTTAGTAAACTAAGTGTTGATTCCCACTCCATCTAATATCTAATCTGATCTCATCAAATAGTTCGGACTCTAATGAATTATTAAATATGGCAGTTCTGAGCTGGTAAATTTACTTCCATTAATGGATCGAGCGAATCATTAAAAGCAATAAGGTATGGAAATTTACAAATTCACAAGCACGATATTTACATACAAGATTCTATCTGATTTTCAGAAGCACAAATCTTCAAATTTACAAGCAACACAAGTTTTTGGTTCAGATTTTTCCCTTTTGGAAGTGAGAGTTCATGCAAAATACACATTTTTTCCTACTTCTGATTGTAATTTTGATTACCTTTGTGCACTTTTTTTAAACAGGTTTTGCCATGTCTTTTTAATATACTCTCTTTTTATGTTAATGAAAAGTACTTTTACACAGAATTTGTCCATCCTGGGTTGTAAGTATTTGCAATTTGCTTAGTTGATATAGGTTTGATCTCTTTGTTTAGTCCTATTAGTCGATACGCATGTAGATGGACTCCTAGATTGTGTTGGATAGTTGTGCAGTTTAAATCCTCCTTTACCCTTTGTTAAGCCTTTTGGTTATATCCCCTCTGAGTGGATTTGTTAGATGCAGAGGATTTCTGCCCCATTTTTCAAAAAAAATTCCCGTCCTTTTGGAGAGATTCCAAATAATTGCGAGAGTCGTTTTTCACTCTGCTGTATTTATAATTGCTCTTTCTTCATCTTTTTTTTTTCTCTTGTTCCAGAAGGTTCGTGTCTCGGTTTATCTTTCAAATCTTTGATCTAAGGGAAGCTGGTTATTCCAGAAGATAATACATATTCTGGGGATTTATATATTCCAAAGCATTGCAAGAGTCGTTTTTCACTCTATCGTCTTTATAATTGCTCTTTCTTCATCTTTTTTTCTCTTGTTCTAGAAGGTCCTTTTCCCCTTTTATCTTTAAAAACTTTGATCTAAGGGAAGTTGGTTATTCCATAGTCAACCAGTAGGAAAACAAATAGTTCACTCCTATGTTTCACCCATAGATCTAATTTAAGGCATTGATCTTATTGATTGGGTGAGTTATTCTAAAGGAATCTTCTCATAGCCATCAAGGAGGTCGTTGTGCTTAAAGAGTGGGGATTTGGGCGATAGCAGCACTCATCCATAATACTGAAGGAAAAGGTACAAGATTTAGAGATTATAAATGTTTTACTCTCATAAGAGATTATAATTTGGCTAATAACTTAATATAACCCATGGTGTCTAGAGTGAAGTTATACAAAACACATGATCACTGATTATACATCTTGCTTTAAAATATAAGATGTTGAAGTGATGTTAGATCTATTCTTCCAAGTGAAAAATTTGTCCCTACTAAAGGAAAGAAATTAAAATTCCAGATATCGATTGGAAGATTTAGATTATTGTTAACCTTAAGCTGATAGATACCTTACGTTAGCTTTTTTAAGTTGTAACAACATGAACCTTGAGAATATGTCCAAAAGTTTTTATGTGCTATGTTGTCTAGTTACAATTGCTTGCATATGCACCCCTCACCAGTGTCACAAAAAGGCTTCGCAATTATGCACATGCAACATAAAACACATTCACAACCTATGACATGACTCTACAAGTAATGCCTTGTTTGATTTTAGCACCAAATCCAAAAGAGATAAATTTGGTCATGTTCCTTCTTCCTGTATACAGGAATGAAAACCTAAACCTATGTCAAGGAAGAAGCATGGTAATGAGGAAAGCCTCCTGAATATTTTTGTGGGTTTGGCTTTCTGAATGATATGGTGTAGCACACTGATATAGTTGTTTCCTATACAAAACAAGTACACAACAAGGACACAATAGAGAATTAGTATATTTTTTTAAGTGTCACAGGCGTATGCCTCCTAATCTAGAAACCACATAATGGATTGACACCCATTGAGATTTGAGGACTCCCAGGCCCGAAATACAAAACCGTTCCGAAATTGCCAAGAACACAGTTATAATTTATGCCAAGTTTAGGGATTGAAATTGAAACTTCCGTCAGTGTCCAATAAACACCAAAATAGGTCAAAGGGATTGATGACTAAAAGTCAGCCAGTAGGACAACAAATAGTTAACTCCTTTGTTTCACCCATAGATCCAATTTAAGGCATTGATCTTATTGATCGGCTAAGGTATTCTAAAGGAATCTTCTCATAGCCATCAAGGAGGTAGCTGGGCTTAAAGAGTAGGGATTTGGGCGACGAAAACACTCGTCCAGAATAATGAAGGAAAAGATATGAGATTTAGAGATTATAAATGTTTTATTGTCACAAGAGATTATAATTTTGTTAATAACTTAATATAACCCATGGTGTCTAGAGTGAAGTTATAAAAACCACCTGATCACTGATTATCCATCTTGCTTTTAAATATAAGATGTTGAAGCGATGTTAGATCTATTCTTCCAAGTGAAAAATCTGTCCCTACCAATGGAAAGAAATTAAAATTCCATATATTGACTCGAAGATGTAGATTATTGTCAATCTTAAGCTGATAGATACCTTACGTTAGCTTTTTTAAGTTGTAATAGCATGAACCTTGAGAATATGTCCAAAAGTTTTTATGTGCTATGTTGTCTAGTTACCACTACTTGCATATGCACCCCTCACCAGTGTCACAAAAAGGCTTCACAATTATGCACATGCAACATAAAACACATTCACAACCTATGACAGGACTCTACAAGTAATGCCTTGTTTGATTGTAGCACCAAATCCAAAAGAGATAAATTTGGTCATGTTCCTTCTTCCTGTATACAGGAACGAAAACCTAAACCTATGTCAAGGAAGAAGCATGGTAACGAGGAAAGCCTCCTGAATATTTTTGTGGGTTTGGATTTCTGAATGATATGGTGTAGCACACTGATATAGTTGTTTCCTATACAAAACAAGTACGTAGCAAGAACACAATAGAGAATTAGTATTTTTTTTTAAGTGTCACAGGCCTATGCCTCCTAATCTAGAAACCACCTAATGGATTGACACCCATTGAGATTTGAGGACTCCCAGGCCCGAAATGCAAAACCCTTCCGAAATTGCCAAGAACACAGTTATAATTTATGCCAAGTTTAGAGATTGAAATTGAAACTTCTGTCAGTGTCCACTAAACACCAAAACAGGTCAAAGTGATTGATGACTAAAAGTGTGCCAGTAGGACAAAAAATAGTTAACTCCTTTGTTTCACCCATAGATCCAATTTAATTCATTGATCTTACTGATCGGGTGAGGTATTCTAAAGGAATCTTCTCATAGCCATCAAGGAGGTAGCTGGGCTTAAAGAGTGGGGATTTGGGTAACAACAACACTCATCTAGAATACTGAAGGAAAAGATATGATATTTAGAGATGATAAATGTTTTACTGTCAGAATAGATTATAATTTTGTTAATAGCTTAATATATCCCATGGTGTCTAGAGTGAAGTTATACAAAACACATGATCACTGATTATCCATCTTGCTTTAAAATATAAGATGTTGAAGCGATGTTAGATCTCTTCTTCCAAGTGAAAAATCTATCCCTACCAATGGAAAGAAATTAAAATTCCAGATATCGACTCGAAGATTTAGATTATTGTCAAGCTGAAGCTGATAGATACCTTACATTAGCTTTTTTAAGTTGTAACTGAATGAACCTTGAGAATATGTCCAAAAGTTTTTATGTGCTATGTTGTCTAGTTAACACTACTTGCATATGCACCCCTCACCAGTGTCACAAAAAGGCTTCACAATTATGAACATGCAACATAAAACACATTCACAACCTATGACATGACTCTACAAGTAATGCCTTGTTTGATTGTAGCACCAAATCCAAAAGAGATAAATCTAGTAATGTTCCTTCTTCCTGTATACTGGAACGAAAACCAAACCTATGTCAAGGAAGAAGCATGGTAACGAGGAAAGCCTCCTGAATATTTTTGTGGGTTTGGCTTTCTGAATGATATGGTGTAGCACACTGATATAGTTATTTCCTATACAAAACAAGTACGCAACAAGGACACAATAGAGAATTAGTATATTTTTTTAAGTGTCACAGGCCTATGCCTCCTAATCTAGAAACCACATAATGGATTGACACCCATTGAGATTTGAGGACTCCAAGGCCCGAAATGCAAAACCCCTTTGTAATTGCCAAGAAAATAGTTATAATTTATGCCAAGTTTAGAGATTGAAATTGAAACTTCTATCTCAAAAATGAGATGAAATGCAATGTAAGATGAGCACAAGATCAAAATGAAATTAAATGACATAAACATAGACATAACAAGTAGATTTTTGAAAGAAGGAAAACCTGGTAAATTGAAGGAGATCAATGGAGATATATAGCCTCAACAAAGATATACCTTCCACGAGGGAGTATTACCTCCCAAATTTTCACTTGGTGAAAAAGTCCTAACCATAAGGGTGAAGAGCCCATAGGGAACTTACGCAAGCTACCTATTTTCATCTTATTAGGCTTGCCTTTCTCACTTTAAGCTAAGGAGGAAGTCCCTAAGGAAGAGTTTAAGATTTTCTATTCATAGATTCTGACTTATCAAGGCAGGTTTTGCCAGCAAATCATGGTGAAAACTATATATATGGAATGCTTTCATTTTCTTTACTAGAGGTTGGGTGAATGGGGGATGCAGAATTGGCTTCAAGGAAAGGCTTGACAATCAAAAGTGATGACCCATGGTCTCAGCATGCGGTGTGTGCCATAAAACAACAGACACTTAGCATGTTGTATTTTAAATTTTTATCCAAGATTGATGGCTTATTTTTTGCATTGCATTTGAAAAATAGTATTTTGTTTTGGTTGGGGGCACCTACATTATTTGTGTTAATTATTTTACAACATGTCTTTGATCTCCATTAGTTTTTCGTATAGCTATGTCATGTGTTTCAACATGAATGTTGCTTTAAGGAGGCAGTCCAATTTATGAAAACATGTTTGGATTCATGGAATGCTTGCTGTTCATTCATGTGAAGTAGTATTTTCCCTCTTCAATCATTGTTCAGTGATCCATACATTACAGATGGTAGGTAGTTTGCAAAGTAGGTTCGATCATGCACTGACATATTTTAGGGTGCCAGGTATACTCACAATTGGTGGCATCTAGCATTATGTTACTTGGAAGGCCATGCACATTTGAGTAAAGTGCTCCATATATATGACTCCCATATCTTGGCTTCTTTGCAAAGAGAGAATGTTGATCCTTCACACATCATGATTACTATAACCTTTCTCCATTTTTGCTAAATTGGGAGACTGAACTGGTCTAAGATATTCTTAAGATTACTTTCTCTTGGTTTTCATTTGCAATTGGCTATCTTTTGGGTTCTCCGGTTTACTTGAATGCTCTAGGGTTGTTGTTGAATATTCATGTGCATGGACATTCTGGTATTATTGATGATAGAATGAGAGATCTTTCATATCACCTTCTGGATCAAGTGATTACTTACAATCATGATATACATATTGGAAATGCATGGTCCAAAAGGATTATGCTGATGTCTGATAATTTAATTACTTCACCTTGTCCTATCTTATTCTAAATAAATCTGATTTAAAACACTAGATGAGATTATGACTATAACAGACATTTACCTATGCAGATTTGACTTCATGATTTATATATTAGACCAAACAATCAAATTGGGATTGACATGTATATATCAGAAAGAATTATATAGCCATACACGATAGTCACCAAAGAAAGGGGCTTTCTTGAAACATGGGAAAAAATAGATTACAAATGGATGAAAAGGCTACTGTTTGAGTGACAAGTTAAGAATGATTAAGTGTTGCAACCCCAAAACCTCAGTGAATATTAAATTGACATCATGAAGTAAGAAGAGGTAGTAGAGCACATCTAGAAAAGCATAAATATTTACATAAGAAAGACACGTTATCCAAGATAAGAAAGGTTGACTCAGACCCAAAATGCAGCTTGCGATGAATTGTGATCAAGGCTGGCATCAAATCATAGTGCTGAAATTGAGATGACCAGGGAAGAAGCTCCAATCACTGGACAATGTAAAACAGGGCTAACAACCATGAATGCAACTTCTAAAGTGAATATGATCAGAATACATTTCGACAACATACGTTTATGAACACCCAACTGCTAGAGTGATACTAGTAGATCATGAAAAACATGAAATCTGGAGAAGTAATTGCTCTCAAAAGTTTGTGTCTATGCAATATATTAAAATACAAAACACATTTAATAATACAGGAGACTAAAAGAATCTAATAGTTTGAGTTGGTAGCAGGTAGTTCCAGCTTTTTGTTTCTTCTTCTTCTTAGGGGGCCTACGGGAGGATAAATCTGATTTTTGGGGTTTGTGGAAATAATAACATAAACAAGCTATTGTATTTCCCAATGCAGAATCTCGATGCAGATGGAATGCAAGAATGATTGATAAACCGTGGAAGAAGGTATACTCATAGAAAATCTTGGCCTCTGAAGGTTCGTTTTGGTCTGGATACTGCACACCTGTAGCATATAATCTCATAGAATCAGCTAACTAGAGATCCCAATTAGGCAATTCCTCTTGTAATTCAGTGGCACCTTGTTGTGATTTAATTTCTTGGTATTGCTAAGGCCAATATAGGTGTATATCAGGGGCTGACCTGGAATGATAGAAAAGAGCATATATTCATTTTTGTAAAATTGGGGATCGTTTAGCCTCAATGAAGAGTTTATGATGTAATTCTTGCACTTCAATGTCCGAAAGTCCATCAAATCGATGCATCCCTAATCTACACATCTAAGCTAGAGATGCCTCACAACTACTGTACAACTTAAACCTCAAGTTTTGCCCAAATTTATCCGTTTTCTAAGGGTTTTAGCTTTAGTATGGTTTTAGACAAATATATTGACATATATAAGTTGAATCCTGATGCTCCAATTTTCGCCTGCCTGGACGCATGTCAAAGATAATCTCTGCTCGGCTTTGGAGGAAGTTCATGGTCTCGGAAGCACAAGAAACAACTGTCTTGAAAGGTGACAACAAAGATATTGTTCTAAAATAGGAGGGTTAATTGTTTATTTGGGTGGTGGTGGCGGCAGATAATGCAGATGAGAGCATTGCTCGGGGAGCTACTTCTTGCTGCAAGCTCTTCCCAAGCATTCTCTCCTGAACATGGATGATGTTCCCCTTCCAATTTTTGGATCGACACTTGGCACATCTCCATTTCCATCTGTGTCAGTCTAATACTATCTCCATTCTCATATATATCCACTTTTAGATGTTATCGAAGGTTTTGGTACCCCATCTGGCCTATAAGCTCGATATTTCTCCATGTATAGGTCAAGAATCAATACTACAAGCTTGATTCTCGAGTTTTAACTTCTCTATATGTTAGCTTATATGGTATAGAATACGATTCTGACCCATCTGTTTTATAGAGCCCATTCTTTGGTTTTTGCCAAGGGACCTGTCAAAAAATTCTGTTGACCTTGGTTCTACAATTATATGTTGCAGCATGTTTTTATTGTCTGGTGGGGGCATAATTCAAATTTCCTCAAAAAATTCATTATCATTTCCAACCATGGTCTGACTTTCGAATCAGAATAGGCTAGTGGTGGTGTGTGTATAAGGTTTTCTACTACTGCCTGGTCTGCCAGGAGGTGTCTTCATGAGGCAAAAATCTTCACAGGGGCTTTCTCTGTTTGTCTCAGTTATTCAAGCATAAGAAAATTTTTAATTTTCATTGCCGATGGCTGGATGGCTGTCATAAATGATGGTCCACTCTTCCTCTTTCTTTAAGGACATAGTACGCAGCCATTTCCCTCTTACTGATAGTAGTTTAAAAGCTCCCTACTATCTATCTATCAGAAGGTAGCCTCTCATGGTAGGCTCTTAAGCATGACTGCGAGTAGAATCTCTAGCCTCAAACTTCCATGCTTATAAGCCTCTAGACATTCAAGAGGAAATGGTTATGTGAATTACGCATTATGTGTGAGGAAGTCTAGTGTTCAAATATCCCTAATTTACATTTATGTGCTAAAAAGACATACATACATGACTAGAGTTTATAATGATACGAATTGGAATTGATCCTATCGAGGCCACACGGGTATGAGGTCTAGTGTTCATTTCTCTCTAATTTTCTTTTATGTGCTAAAAAAACATACATACGCCACTAGAATTTATAATGATAATGATTTAAATCAATCCTATCTATGTCACATGAATATGAGATCCTATCTGTATCACATAATTATGAGATTAACCCATTACCAATTTCTCTAATTTCTCTATATACCAAAATAAATTACAAATTTTATTAAAAAATATAAAATATATTTTATATTATTATATTATAAAAATAGAGAATTCTGATTCTACGTAACATATACACGAAGAGATCAAAATGCACACATATAACTAACCATGTTAAAATTTCATGTGAAGTAACACTATTATTAAGGTTCAACCCATAAGTTTTAGGTGTATAGGTCCATCATGTAACATCAAATGACAAGTTGCATGGTGCGATGCTTCGAGGATCACCCATGCCTAAAACTAATTCCTATTATTGGAACCGTACATAGTACCTCTTGCATATGAAACCTTGTGTATCTCTAGTCATACATTATTTTCTACTACGGCCACTATTCACCTTTTGAGGGTTGTTCGACCAACATATGTGGCTATCTTCTTACTCCAAGACTTTTGAGCTCTATGCCTAGAGTAATTTCCACTTTTCTAGGACTCTTTCAATGGTTGATCATTTCATAAAATTCTAATAAGATTCCCACTCATAGTATAGAGAAATAATCGAAAATAAAAATTTGAAAATAGCCTCATTATATATCTTTTTAATGCCTAAATACATTTTTTTTTATGGCCAATTCTTTACCATAAGATTAATAAAGATAAATGGTTAAAATTAGAGAAAGTTTAGAGTTGTAATGAAGGGGAGTTGAATATTGTTATACTCCAACGAAAACATTTTAAAGATATAAAATTTATTAATAAAAGGTATAAGAAATGTAATGTTTTATTAAAAAATAGTTTTAAAATGAAAAATTATTATAAATAAATATTTGTTATATTTTATTATTTATGGGTCGTGTATAAAAGTGGGTTAAAGTTAGTTTTTTTTTTAAAGTAATTCTTTTAATTTTTTAGATTTTGAGGGTTTGGTTTTGTAAGGTGTTCAAGGTTTGAAATTTGTGGTAGTTGAGAGGAGAAACCATAAAAAATATCAACCCTGTTAAGGGTTGGTATGATCTAGATCAGGGGCAGTACTTAAGTGCTTTTGACAGTTTATATACCCATGGGTCACGATTTCTTAGACCACAAACTAATCCCTTAAGTAATCGACATGCTAAGAACCCCACACACACATATAATATTGTGTGTGTGTGTTAAAATGTCCATTACTTAAGGGATTAGAGTATGCTCTAAGAAATTGCAACCCGTGGTTCTTTAAACTGTAAAAATCACTAAGGTATTGCACCTGATCTCGGCTATACAAATCCTTAAAATGGTTGGTTTTTTATGGTCTATGGTTTGACCCAGAGGGGTTTTGAATCTTGAATCTCATAGTTTACATAATACTTGATAACATGACAACCGCTAATTGAATTGCCCCCACAAGCATGTTTTATTAAGATATAAGAGTTTTTTATTAATTCATATATATATTATATATATATATATATATAATATAATATATAATATATATAATATTATAATGGGTGAAAAATAAGATAGACAACATATTTTAAAATGAAATTTGGTGTAGCTATGTAATTTTTACCATACTTGCTTAGAGTTAAATAATCTCTTGAATGCAAATTAGAATCATGATTGAGAATTTGCTTATGTTTACATGGAGTTAAAAAAGTCTTGAACGTGAATTAAATTTATTATACTACAATTTTTGCCTAACCATGATTCAAATTTCCGGGGAAAAAAAATTGTTAACTAAAAGTAAGACTCTTTATCTAAATTATTGATAAGAATCATCTAAGCCCTCAAATCAAAATCTTTTGAACTAGTTTGAGCCTACAAAGGAATCAAATTTCTAAGGTGCATGCTTTTTGTTTAGATCCATCTTAACTCTAGATTTAGTGACCATAGAGGGGGATTTAATTTCTTGATGATAATGTTAGAGTTTGTTCTATTTGCAGAGTTTGGGAAATCTTACAAAGACCCAAGATTTCACAGGAGTGAGAGAGACAATTTACTTGATGTGGTTTATAAACATGTATATGAATCTCCTTGATGCAGAGGACTAAGTGGAGGGATATGGAGATGAGTATGAGATTGTTTTCTGTGAGAAATCCATCACAACTTGCTAGATTTCTCACTCTACATTGTTTCTATATGCTTGAGTTTGCACTAAAAGGAAATCTAACACATGTTAGGTTTTCTTTTCCATTGAAATGTTGTTAATCTAGCACACATTAGACTTATTTAGTCCTAAAAAATTTTTATGTTCTTGTGTTCGTGCTAGAAGGAAATATAGCACGTGTTAGATTTCTTTCAAATTTAGATGTGCTTGTGTTTATATTGGAAGAAAATTTAACACAAGCTAGATTTCTTATAATCTACAATGTTGTTGTTGGCAACGTGCTTGTATTTGTGGTAGACATAAATCTAGCACTTGCTAGATTTCTCAATTTACAATGTTTCTATGTGCTCAAGTTTGCGCTAAAAAGAAATCTAACACATGTTAGATTTTACTTTACATTGCAATGTTGTTAATTCAGCACACATTAGACTTATTTAGTCCTACAATGTTGTTATGTTCTTGAGTTTGTGCTTGAAGGTAATATAACATGTGTTAGATTTCTTTCAAATTAAAATGTTCTTATTGCTGTTGGAAGCTAATTTAATACAGTTTATAATTCTTATACTCTACAGTTGTTGGCAACCTACTTGTATTTTTGGTAGACATAAATTTAACACTTGCTAGATTTCTCATTCTACAATGTTTCTATGTGCTTGAGTTTGTGCTAAAATGAAATCTAACACATGTTATATTTTCTTTTACATTGCAATGTTGTTAATCTAGCACACATTAGACTTATTTAGTCTGACAATGTTGTTATGTACTTGTGTTTGTGATAGAAGGAAATATAGCACGTGTTAGATTTCTTTCAAATTTAAATGTGCTTGTGTTTGTGTTGGAAGAAAATTTAACACAATCTAGATTTCTTATACATTACAATGTTGTTGTTGGCAACGTGCTTGTATTTATGGTAGACATAAATCTAGCACTTGCTAGATTTCTCACTCTACAATGTTTCTATGCTTGAGTTTGCGTTAAAAGGAAATCTAACACATGTTAGATTTTCTTTTACATTGCAATATTGTTAATCTAGCACACACTAAACTTATTTAGTCCTACAATGTTGTTATGTATTTGTGCTTGGCTAGAAGGAAATATAGCATGTGTTAAATTTATTTCAAATTTAAATGTGCTTGTGTTTGTGTTGGAAGAAAATTAACACAAGCTAGATTTCTTATACTCTACAATGTTGTTGTTGGCAACGTGCTTCTATTTGTGGTAGACATAAATCTAGCACTTGCTAGATTTCTCAATCTACAATGTTTCTATGTGTTTGAGTTTGTGCCAAAAGGAAATGTAACACATGTTAGATTTTCTTTTACATTGCAATGTTCTTAATCTAGCACAAATTAGACCTGTTTAGTCCTAAAATGTTGTTATGTTCTTGTGTTTGTGCTAGAAGGAAATATGACATGTGTTAGATGTATTTCAAATTTAAATGTGCTTGTGTTTGTGTTGGAAAAAATTTAACACAAGCCAGATTTCTTATACTCTACAATGTTGTTGTTGGCAACGTGCTTGTATTTGTGGTAGACATAAATCTAGCACTTGCTAGATTTCTCAATCTACAATGTTTCTATGTGTTGAGTTTGCGCTAAAAGGAAATCTAACACATGTTAGATTTTCTTTTACATTGCAATGTTGTTAATTTAGCACACATTAGACTTATTCAATACTATAATGTTGTTATCTTCTTGGGTTTGTGCTTGAAATATAACATGTGTTAGATTTGTTTCAAATTTAAATTTGCTTGTGTTTTTTTTGAATAAAATTGAACACAAGCCACATTTCTTAAACTCTACAATGTTGTTGTTGGCAACGTGCTTGTATTTGTGGTAGAGATAAATTTAGCACTTGTTAGATTTCTCACTCTACAATGTTTCTATGTGCTTGAATTTGTGCTAAAAGTAAATCTAACAAATGTTAGATTTTCTTTTACATTGCAATCTTGTTAATCTAGCACACATTAGACTTATTTAGTCCTACAATGTTGTTATGTTCTTGTGTTTGTGGTAGAAGGAAATATAGCATGTGTTAGATTCTTTTCAATTTAAATGTGCTTGTGTTTGTCTTGGAATAAAATTTTGCACAAGCTATATTTCTTATACTCTACAATGTTGGTGTTGGCAACGTGTTTGTATTTGTGGTAGACATAAATCTAGCACTTGCTAGATTTCTCAATCTACAATGTTTCTATGTTTTTGAGTTTGCGCTAAAAGAAAATCTAACACATGTTCGATTTTCTTTACCATTGCAATGTTGTTAATCTAGCACACATTAGACGTATTTAGTCATAAAATGTTGTTATGTTCTTTTGTTTGTGCTAGAAGGAAATATAACGTGTTAGATTTATTTCAAATTTGAATGTGCTTGTGTTTGTGTTGGAAGAAAATTTAACACAAGCTAGATTTATTATACGCTACAATGTTGTTATTGGCAACATGCTTGTATTTGTGGTAGACATAAATCTAGCACTTGCTAGATTTCTCACTCTTCAATGTTTCTATGTGCTCATGTTTGTGCTAAAAGGAAATCTAACACATGTTAGATTTTATTTTACATTGAATTGTTGTTAATCTAGCACACATTAGACTTATTTAGACCTGCAATGTTGTTATGTTCTTGTGTTTGTGCTCGAAGGAAATATAACATGTGTTAGATTTGTTTCAAATTCAAATATGCTTGTCTTTGTGTTGCAAGAGAATTTAACACAACCTAGAATTATTATACTCTACAATGTTGTTGTTGGCAATGTCGTTATATTTGTGGTAGACATAAATCTAACACTTGATAGATTTCTCACTCTACAATGTTTCTAGGAGCTTGAGTTTGCACTAAGAGGAAATCTAACACATGTTCTACATTTGATTAGCTATTATTGTGAGTTCTACACTTGTTATTGTTCTTGTTCATTTTGTTACACATATAATGATGCGAGTAGTTATAGTATTTATAAATTCATATTTTCTTCAATAATTCGAGATTGTGATAATAATATTTTATTTTATTTTCAGAAACCATGGACTATGAAGCTAGTGAGAATTCAAAGGAAGCATCTAAGGAAAAAGGAAGTTCAAGAAACACAACACCAAATTATTTAAATGGTATGAAAATTTTAAATTCATTTATACTTTGTTACAATCGTTAGACATTATGTTAATAATTGGTTGTTGATTAATAAAAACCATGGAAATAGCCTTAGGAGTGGTGTTTTATGAGGACAACCCATACCAACATGGGTAACCTTTCTTTTTTCCCGAGAAATTTTAGCTACGTGATAACTATTGGCATCATATAGTAAACTTGCATAACATATGTACTTATTTATTATTGTGCATGTAAATGGAAATCATGTATTATAAGGTTGTTTAGTAATATTTGGTATGTCATGTCTTCCATATTTTATTTCTAGAAACTATGGAAACTGGTGTGCGTGAAATTTGAAGTAATGTAGTGAAGAGGAAAAGAAAAACAAGTGATAGACAAATGATGCCTCCTTCCACTGGTATGGTGGTTTTATATTTTTTGTACTTTTTAGAAATGGTTGAATTAGGTGGTTCTTTTCCTAGAAATTTTACCCAGGTGATAACTTTTGGTGTCATATAGTAAACTTGCATTAAAATATGTACTCATTTATTATTGTGCATGTAAATGCAAATTGTGTATTATAAGGTTGTTTAATTAATATTTGTATTTTATGTATTCCATAATTTTTTTTTCTAGAAACTGTGGAATCTAGTGTGCCTGAAATTCAAAGTAAAGTAGTGAAGAAGAAACAAAAGATAAGTGATATACAAACGATTCCTCCTTCAACTGGTATGGTGGTTTTATATTTTATGTAAACTCTCTTAGAAATGGTTAGATTATGTGATTTTTCAATATTTAAAAGAACATTATGTGACAATATTTGAAATTATATTTTCATTTTGATTCATGCAAATATATTTTTGTTGTTATTTACAGAATTGGTCGGCCCTAAAGCAAATGAAATGTTACAACTATCACTTAAGAAAAAGAAAAGTTATTCAACTAAAATGGCAGTATCAATAACACCTTCTACTTCTACTTTTGAAATGATTAAAAAATACAATACATCTAATAAATATGAGTTTGTACAAGATTGGTACATCCAAATAGAAGCTCCCGTGAATATGTTTCATGATATGTATCTATTTGGATCAATAGATGGAAAAGGACCAGAGATATTAGGAATCATTATTAATTGCTATGCTTGCAATGAAAATGACATTGACTTTCAAGTGGAAATGATTAAAGAAAATGAGGTAAAACTAATTTCATGTCAAGTAGAGTATACAAATTTTAGAGGAGATTTGATTGAAGCTTCAAGTACTGATTCAACAAATACGATAAAGAATTCAATGTTCAAGTTGGATAGCTATGAGAGCTTATCTAAATCTAGACTAAATAGTTGTGCAGATCTTTTAAAACGCATCGCCACCGTTCTGGGATATCGCTATGTAGGAAGTAAGAAAACATCATCTATACTTATTCATTTACAACAAAAAGGTAAATTTCTTAATAAAGTACTAGATGATAAACTTGATTCTCAATTACTTGCTTTGAGAAGAGTATATTTATCTGATTTGGAGGAGAACATAATCGAAAGTGATTTCAAGCCTACTACAGAATTTCAAAAAACTAGGAAAGTTGAATATGAGATAACAAACCCTGCAAATCAATCAATGTGATGAGATTCATGAAGCCTTCAAGCATTGCTATCTATTTTCAAACTCCTTTACTAGAAAAGTGGTTGTTGAAAGATGTATAGAAGCCCCCAAAGTGTTCAAATTAAGATCACGAGATGATTTAAATGTTCAAGTATTAGTGAAATCATTCCGAGAAAAATTTCAAACCTCATTACCTGATGCTCTTCCGATTCCATTTGACATCAATGAGTCTGATCCATTGGTAAACTCTATCAAAATTATAAATGAGACAGATCTAAATTCAAAGAATATCAATTTTTGGATAGTTGACCGTCAACACACCATTCAAGCAGCGAAAGAAATTTTAACAAATCCTAAATATAATGTATCTACAGAAGCGAAAAAAAATATAAAAAACGTAATGCTCGATTCTTCCATCCATCAGTTGAACCCACTGAGGTGATCCACATTTGTTGTCAATTAAATTCTGCAAATAAGGTGTTCTT